>VZTZ01050620.1:147749-191757 GCA_013400955.1 Drymodes brunneopygia | reverse complement strand
GGCTGGGCGCGGGTGCGCTCCGCCCCCTCCCGCGCGGTTCCCCCCCCCGGCGCAGGCAGCAGTGGTACGGCCCGGCCGTGTTATGTAAACATAGAGTAAAGGGGACCCGGCCGCTCTTAAAGGGGCCGCGCACCCGCGGCCGCGCACCGGGGTCACGGCGGGGTCCCGAGCGGGGGCTCTGGGTCACCTCAGTCTGGGTTCCGCAGCACCTGCGGGGTTCCGGATCCCGTCCACACCCATGGGGAGGCTCTAGACTGCACCTGCCCCAGGTTTGGGTCGCTGCGTCGCCTCCCGTGTGGGGCGGGGGCTCTGAGGCAGCTGCCGGTGGCTTTGGGGATCTCCTGGGTCACCTCCTGCCCTGAGGGACGGGCTCAGCCACCCCCCCCACACACACACACATTCCCTGGGGTCTCAGCCGTCGGGCCGCCCTCAGGCTCTGCCCTTGAGGGGCTCTCCTGTCCCCTCTCCTGTGTCCCCTCCCTGGAGGTGGCAGGAGACACGGATCCCACATTCCAGCCTCTTCCGTCCTCTGTCTTTTTCTGAGGGGACAGAAATGCCCCCTCCCCCTTTGTTCCTCGGTGGGCTTTCAGGTCCTTCCCACCCCAACCCATTCCGTGACTTCCAAGGATTTTTTTTTTCTGCCTCGGTGTCTCCCCCACCGCCATCCACTTCTCCTTTGTCCTCTGCACCTGATTAAAGCCCAAAACCAAAGAGGATTGGCCTGACATTATTCCATGGCGAGGATAGAAATCCTCATTAGCTGATTTTTGAGGTTTCCAACCCATTATCAAAGCCAAAAGCAATGGGAGCATCCACCTGTGCTGAAGAGCATCCTTGGGATCAGTCACACTCAGGATCCACCTCCTCCTGCCGAAAGCTTTTTCCCTCTGCCAGAAATTGTATTTAGCTATTAATTTTCCCAGTAATGTTATTTTTTCTGTCATTCTGGCGAAGAGGTGAAATGGAAAAACACAACCAATCTCGAAGGGCTGCAAAATGGAGATCTTCCCAGGGGCTGCGTGAAGAAGACAAGATTTTATTAAAGACAGGGAGCTGAATTATTGCAGATTTATCTTCTTTATTGCTCTAACAAAATGGAAAAGAAAGCCGGGCCGTAAGTCACTGTCAGAGGAAGCAAATACATTCCCAAAAACAACGTGGAAAACAAAGCTCCTGGCTGCATCCTCTTCAACTTCTGCATTTCTCCCCTGGAAGCAAGACCTTCGCAGCAGCCTGGCTTTCACATGACTTTAACAAACTCCAAAACTCTTACAAAAATTGCTCCTGAGCAGCTCAGCTCAGATGGGCTTCCACATAGCCAGAGACGTGGCTGGACTTGGAGCACCTTTTACTGCTCCCACCTAGGGATGGAGGGATGAGGAAGGACCTTGAAGGTCTGATTTTGCCCCTTTTTTCCACTTCCTCGTTTTCTAACACTGTTCTTTTTGGAAAACAGGGGGAAGTTGGGCAGTTCTGCACCCTTTTCCCAAAGCTGCAGGTTTTTTTTTCCTAGCACACAAACCAGTGCATTTGCTGTCATTAAACACAGAAGTGACTCCCACTCCATGACTACAGAAAATGCGTTGGTTTGCACTGCTGAAAAAAAAATTATTAAACACAGAAAATGCTCTTCTTGGCATTGCTGGAAAATCAATGTGCTGGGGAAAAAAAGATCCCACTGGGATTCACAAGGGGAATATTTACATTTGTGGTGTTTGTAGGAGGTGGATGAGCTGTGCTGGGATGAGGGGCACTGTACCTGTGGTGGGAGATGCTCTGGGGGCTGCTGAGTCTTTTCTTGCCAAATTTTAGGTTTTCTCATTTCAACTCCCAAGGACCAATAGCTGCCAGCAGTGGAAACCTGCTTAGAATTGTTTCATTTTTTAAATTTCTGTGTTTTGGCAAATGAAGCAGAGCCAGGAGGAGGCAGCAGCCCTGCCACATATGACACAGCTCCCTGTCCCACACAGATCCCAACCCCAAATCCGAGCCCCTCTATTTCCCCCAGCTCCAAAAAATTCATTTTACAACACTTGGCTGGCATTTTTCCCCCAAACCATTGAAATAATTGAGAAATATACCCACAGCTGCACTCTGCTGCTTTTCAGCTCAAAACATCCTTCCTTTTCGGATTTGGGATGTCTCAGGGTGGCTTTTCAGGGCAGTGAAGAGAAGTTTGGTTGTTTTCCACTAAAAGTGGGAGTCACGGATAACTTGGAGCTCCTTCTAGGCTGCATCAACACTGAGAGAGGGATTTTGCTCCCAGGTTTAGCACAAGCAGCTGCTTGGCTGGGTGGAGGAATATCCAGCCAAGCCAGGCAAGCATTAAAGATCAATGTTTGGAAAAAAAAATCCCAAACATGAAGAAATAGTACATGCCCATTTATTTTTAAAATGCAATAAAAAGTTATTTTAAATGCAGGAAGATTAATAAGGCTCTAATTCAGCAAAGTACTTCCAGATGTGCTGGACTCTGAGTGTGCTTCAGTGCTTTTATGAATCTGGGCTGAGGGAATGGGCTTCAAAAAAAAAATGAGAGAGGGTTTTAAAGTAAAAGAGGGGAGATTTAGATGGGACATTGGGAAGAAATTCTTGGCTGTGAGGGTGGGGAGACCCTGGCACAGGTTGTCCAGAGAAGCTGGAAATGTCCAAGGCCAGGTTGGACGGGGCTTGGAGCACCCTGGAAGAGTGAAAGGTGTCCCAGGGCAGGGGTTGGAATGGGATGAGCCTTAAGGTCCCTCCAAACCCAAACCATTCTGGGAGTCTCTGAGTCTAAACAGCCCCTGAATCACACCTGCAGCTTGCACTGCACGTGAAACTCCTGGCATGTGGGACTGGAGCATAAAAAGGGATAAAGGTTTCCATTCCCAGTCCTGTATTATCGCTGTTCATAGAGAGAATTCCAGGACTGGGATCAGGTTTATGTTCAGCCATCAGTGGGGGTGGTTGGGAAAATTAAATTCTGGAGTTGCAACAACCTGGATTTGGTACTCCAGGGAGGGGAATAAACCCCAGGAAAGGAGAAAAACTCTCTCAGCTCTAAGGTTAGGATCAAGCAGGTATCACCTGGGTGGGTGATACCTTTCAGGCTGGAAAGTCTCCAGCTGGCAGCTGAGTGAGGCTCTCGAGCAGCCACCAAGTAGAAACAGCAGAAGAAAGAGCAGCAGGTGCTTTAAAAGCAGATTTGATAAATAAACTGCAGGGAAAATGAGATGGGACTGCACATAATGATGCAATACCAGGATCAGCATGTTTGGGGGAGCCTCTCAGCCCTGTGTTTTAGGGGTTAGTGCCTAACTTAGGTCAGGCTAAAACAGATTTCCTTTTCCTTACACCATTTGGGAATCTCTCCTATTGTCTTAATTTTCCAGCATGGCATGTAATGGTCTTGATTCATAATACCACCTAAGATTTAGAGAGGAGAATTGCATTAAAAAATAAGTGGAAGAGCTAAAAGGATAAAATACTTTCAAATACCCTCGTAGCAGCCTAAAGATATGGTACAGGCTCCAGCTTAATATGTAACACTCCTTAATAAAGACCCTAAAGGATTTTTAAAAAGCAAAGAAGTTAAGTAGCAGAGTGAGGAAGGCTATTAGGAACAAAAAAGATAGCTGTCAAAAATGAGGGAAATAGAATATGGCACAAACACTGGCAAATATCAAACCACAGCAAGGCAAGTGGAGAAGATATTTCAAAGCAGTTTACCAGAGGCATAAAAATGCTCATAAAAGCATAGCAGAGACAGAAAGTCAACCAGGGATTTCCTGGGACCAGCAAGCAGTGAAAGTGAGAAGTTTGGGGTGAAATAAAACACTGGTGGGTTGAGTTAATGAGCTCCCCATGTGTCTGGGATTGAGACTCCCACAGAAAAACCCTCCTTGCCTGCAGTGGGTCTGATGAGCTTCTTAAATACAAGTATCACCCAGAGAGATTTTGGAATAAAAAGGAAAATTGACAGGGGAGCCAATTTCCAGAATGAGATATCATTGGTCCAAGACTTGGAAAGAAATTCAAACACAATTATATGAGTAATTTTATTTGTATAATTATATCCCATAAAACATTGCATAAATACATTATTATATATTTGCATTTGTACAGTTCTGTAAAGGATTGCATTTATCTGCAGGATGAGAAATAACAAACTTGCCTCTGAAGGAGCAAGTTTAAAAACTTAAAGAGTTGAAGTCTGACCTGCACTACACAAATGAAAATACAATCAAGTTCAGGTAAATATGGATACCTGGGATGCACTGGGGAAGTCTGATACACCAGGGAAAGGGCAACAGGAAATTTTTGCAGAAAGAATTCAAAGTTTATAACGCATTCACACCCCTTAAAGCAGTCAATGAATGTGTTGGAGGAGGTGATTGCATGTGTATCACATACCTGGGGTTCAGCAAAGCTTTGGCACCACAAGAGCTGTCAAAGAGATAAAAGTTGCATGAGATAAAGAAAGGGCTGCATGGATTAGCAGCTGAGACAAGAGAAACAGAAGGCTGGAGATCAGTTTTCATTTTCGCAGTGGGGAGAGGTTGTTGCTGGGATTTTGTGGTACCGTGGGGCCCTGGCCAGGCTGATGACTTCTAATGGGAAAGTTTGCTGACACACCAAAAATTTTAAGCTGACTGCAAGGAGTTCTAGAAGGGCCCAGCAAGAAAATATCCAAGTAAAGCAGAGACAAGATGACCTTAGCCATATCTGTCTAATGGCTGGCTCTAATTGAGCTATTGTCATTCCAGAAAGGCACATCCCGAGGTGTTACAGGCACCACAGGTCCTTCTCTTGAAAGATCAGCTCAGAGAAAAATCCAAATCTAAAATACAAAATGTGCCCAGATGGTTTTGTCCATCTTTAACAGCAACGTGGGTTATTCCAGAGGGAGGGTCTGAGTCCCTCTTCCTGTGCCCCCCTGCCCACCCCCTTCCCTGGAACACCAGCACTGTGCACTCACTTTGCAGCTCGATTCCTCAAGGACTCGTGTTAGCTAAGGGGGAATAAAAATAAACACCTTTTGTGGGTGTCTGCCAAAAGCAGAACACTGCCATCCCAAATCTCGGTGCTGCCTTTATTGCACTTTTCCCAGGAGGATTCAGATCCAGCCCCAGCTCCAACTCCTGCTGAGGAGCTGCAGCCCAGAGCCAAGTCCCCTCTCCAATCATCACATCCCTCTATCCTGTCCCAGTTGCTGCTCTGGGAATGGACTTTTGCTCCCCAAGATGCCACCCCTTTTTCCTTTTAAATTTTGCCTCCATTGCAAAGTTAACAGTGGTGGGATGCAGAGCATGGGCACAGTTTCCCTATAATTTACTTGTACGTAATTTAGGGGAAATTCTGCTACTCTGACCTTTATCCCAGCAGACAAAGCTGCTGAGTCTGGTTCCCTGGGCTTGGACCTCACCATGCTCCTGCAGGAGCCACCCCTGGCAATGATGGGTCCCCATCCACAGAGGGATACTCAGCCATCCCATAAATCAACCAGACTTCCCCCAACCAAATATAATGAGAACACCCAAATCATTGAGGGGATGAGGCAGGAGAGGAGTTCTGCTTTCCAAGAACTAGAGCTCTGGCAAAGCCCAGATCAGCCTGGCTCTGGTGTGAAAGGCTCCTTGGTGAGGGTTTGTCATCCAATTGCACTGATCCCTGAAAACTCCTTCTAGCTGCTGGCATCACAGAGCCAAGGAATCCACTTTTCAGGTGATGCTCGAGGAGTTTCAGGATGATGGGAGCCATCAGTACCAGCATCATGAACCTCAGACCCAAAACTTCCCCAAACTGCAGGTACCAAAATATCTCACCCACCAGCAACACATGAACACCCACAAAGACACTTCAAAATCAAATATCACTTTCACGTATTTCTGCTATGGAGAATGAAATGCATTTTAGAAATTATTGCATATCAGAAACGAGAGACATTCCCCTGGTTCCCATTCAGCCAGCAGATGATCAGCAGGTTACAGAAACCTCCTCCACATCTCCAGTGTGATCCAGCCCGTACTGTTCCCCAGCAGGATTCAGCTCCACAGCCAAAAGCACTGAGCCCGTGGTGGGGCATCACCTTGTGTCCCCAAATTCCTCATCACTGCCTTTGGCAGTCTTTGCAGCACTGATTTTGGAAGAGCAGGAAAACACTCTGGGATTTGGTGGGGCTGAAAGGACTGTGGGGTCTTGGTGGGAACTTGTGTTCCTCAGGAAGGTTTTATTTAGGAAGGTGGCTTGTTTTTTTTTTCAGTGGTGGAGCACTGAACAGGCTGACCAGAGAGGTGGTAGGTGACCATCACTGACAAAATTCAAGGCAGAGCTGGGACAGGGCTCTGAGCAACCTGTTCTAGTTAAAGATGTCCCTCATAGCAGGTGGCTTAGACAAGGTGACCTTTAAGGGTCCCTTCCAGCCCAAAGTACTACGAGTCCATTCTGTGGTTCATAACAACTTGGGAGTTCTGTCTTCATGGGCAATTCATCATTTCCTCCTCCACATCTTGTTAGGGTAAAGAGGTGCCAGGTCATACCTGGGTATGTTAAAAGCAGCATTTGGCCTCCAAAGTGTATACACCAGGAAAGCCTTAGGACTCCCTCCCAGCATCTGACATTCTTTTCACTGCTATAATTTACTGAGTGCATTGCCAGGTGCCCCTGGCAGGCTTCCAGGCTGCCTTCAGCCAGCCAGTGCATAAACTCAGGGGAGAAAAAAAAATAAAAGACTGCTGCAGCCCCCAAAATCCTTGAAATCTGAGCAAGGGAAGGGGGGAAGGAAGCAAAAAGCCACAACAAACACACCACCAAAAAGCAGCGACCACCATCCGCGCGCAGATGTCGGGGAGGATGTGGCAAAAGGAGCGACATCCTGCAGCATCCTGTGAAATCAACGTGCAGCGACAGCTCCCGAAATCCGGAGCGCTGCCTTCCTGCCGGCCCTGGGAGATGCTCATAGATGGTCACTTCTCCTCCGCCCGCTCCGTCTGGGTAATTAGTCAGTCATTAGCTTTACAAGCTGAAAGGCTCGCTATTGTCGGGAGCGGCCGGGATTCCGGTCGAGTTGTCTTTATGACGGGCTCTTTAGCAGATGGACGGCTGGAACGGTGCTTCTCGCAATCAGGTAATGGCCGAGAAACACAATCCTGATTGCTCCTGGAATCGTTAGGGGATGGAGATGCCTTGTACCTCATCCGATAATGGCTCTCCTTAACAAAGGAGCCGAGCTATCATGGAAGAGGCTGAGAGCTCCTCGCCTTCTGGGCAGGGAAAAGGCGCTCGAGCGGCTGAGATTTACCAGTTCTGTTAAAAGATTTTGTATGGAAACACCAGAAGAATCTGTGGAAAGAGCGTGATACATTTTTCGGTACAAAAAGAACGGCGCGCGTACCTGCTGTTGCCATTAAGAGACAGAAGATGAATGAGGAAAGGCTTTGAGCTGAAAGAAAATCAACATGAATTCATTGCTGAGGGTTAGCAATCATACACAGAGAGTACATCCAACCCCAGCAACAGAAAATACATTATTGAGGGAATCAAAGGAACAGGAAACCACTTGCTGATAAAAATCGCCATCTGCCTTCTGGAGTGAAGGAGTCCTCGGATCAGATGTTTTAGTCAAATCCAAGCATCCAGGGAAGCAAAAGCAACCTTATAAATCCACATCTGGTGGTGGCAAAATCACAGGATCGTGGAATGGTTTGGTTTGGAAGGGACCTTAAGGCCCATCTTGTTCCAATCCCCTGCCATGAGCAGGGACACCTTCCACAAGACCAGATTGCTCCAAGTCCCCGTCCAACCTGACCTTGCCCCGAAAGTTTTCACTTCACAAGATTCATTTTATGTATTTTTTAATTTATTTTGTGTTTTGTTCTCCTGATTTTTGGGAAGAGACAGGAACAGAGCCATAGGAAACCTTCTCATCCAAGAACTGACCCAACCTGCAACTCATTAGCAAGGTTGAGTTTGGCTCAACAGCCAAACCCTCTGCTTGCCCATCTGCAGCAGCCAAAGCCTCGGTGACCTCAACCCTCCCCACCTGGGATCCCCAACCCTGCCACGGCTGCTTATAAATCTTTACATTTGAGACGCGGGGAGATCGATAATTCCAGGATGCAAATGGAGCATATGGAGACCATAGCAGCCAACACAAAGGCAGAAGCCACGGGCCATTTCCATGATCAGAAAGAGAAGGAGCTGCTAATTATGCAAAGGTCATTGACTGAGCATGGTGCTACATTTAAATATTTCAGCGTGTCTGTGCCTCCTGGATCCTCTCAGAAATGTTGTGTTCGTGTGGGAAATGCTCCTCTGTTTTTGGGAAGATAAGGAAACACAGAAAAAGTGCAGCTGTCTCTGTTTCATGCCACATGAGAACTTTAAAGCAGACTCAACCATCCTGAAGGCTTTGGGGCTCTTTTTAATTTTTTTTTCCCTCTCCCTGTAGTTATTTATTCATGCTTTGACTCCTGGTCACTCCACACAGTTTCCAGCATGAAGTCAAGATAAACACTTCTACCCAAAATTCGCATCATCTCTGTGTC
Source organism: Drymodes brunneopygia (assembly GCA_013400955.1). Taxonomy (NCBI): domain Eukaryota; kingdom Metazoa; phylum Chordata; class Aves; order Passeriformes; family Petroicidae; genus Drymodes; species Drymodes brunneopygia. The sequence goes on along the minus strand of VZTZ01050620.1, from coordinate 183,232 downwards.
TCGCTGAGGGATGCAGCGATGGCAGCTTGGTGCTGCAGGGTGTCACCTCCACCCCAGCCACCCTGTCACCTCCTCCGTGCCTACGGGGCATGGCTGGCACGGGCAAGGCCAAGGAGACAAAGTCTGACTTTTATTCTTTCCCCTCCTCCCCTTTGCAAATGTGTAACAGTGAGAAGGGACATTGTCCGCAGGTCCGTGGGAAGCACAAAGCCATGGCTGTGCTGACCTCCTTATAAAAATTCCAGCCTGTCCTCATTTTTCCTGGAGGTTTTGGTGGTTTGCACACACGTATCTTTGTCCTGCCCCCACCCCCAGCCCCAGCACTGACCAGTCCAACAGCCTCCAGTGCAGCCCAGCCCTGCTGCCCACACCAGCAAATCCTCACAGACCCAGCCAAGACTTCAACTATCAGGGAGAAGTTTTGAATATTCTGTCTTGGAGAAAAAAATACCTTCTTTTTTTTTTCCAGTGATGCTGCCAGTTCACTTCAGTGAATCTCAGCTGCCAGTGCTGACAACTCAGGTTTTCCCAAAATCAAGCCCTTGAAGCCTCTCTGGCCGGTCTCTCGTCACAAGCACAGGGAAGGGTGGGATGCTGGGTGTGTAATTTGGAGATTTTCACTTAAATAGATTCTCTGTGACCACTGAGGTCCCTGGCTGGAGCCTGTGAATTTTTAAAAGGATTAATGCTGTGGGAGCCTTCATCCAGATGCCCCCCAAAGAGATTTTGACCTGGTTGTGTGCTGAGTACTTTGCCCTCCTAAACCTACAGCTTCAAATCCCTTTTGCTTTCCTATTTCCAGCCCTATTGTTTGGAGGTTTTACCCCTTACAGGCATTTTAAATATTGAGCTCACTACTGGTATTAAAAATTTTTTAAAGGTTGTTGATTTAACAACCTCACATTTAGATTTTTTTACATATCATGTTTTTACATATAGATAAAATATTATATATATTTACTGTGATGTGTATACATTATATTTATACTGAGAGGATGAGTGCCCACGGTTACACAGGGGAATTCCTGTTATGGGGTAGACTGAGCTTCACCCTGGGATATGCATGAAGGGTCCTCACTTCTCCCTGCCTCCTGGCAGCATGTTTGGATTGATGTAGGGCCATTCTGCTCTGCTCCTCTCTGAAAAATTGGGATTTAAGCAGTATTTGAGTGTTACACCACTGGTAAATACGTGGGATAGGCTGGGTTTCTTCCCTCAGCCACAAGCAGGATTAAGGCCAAAGAGCTTCTTCCTGCCAAAAACAGGGAGAATAATCCTGTCATAAGCCATTAATATGGAGCAGTATTGGCACTTGGCAGAGAACCACCAAACCCACAAAGTTGTGTTTAATTTGCTGTTAGAGGACAGGCTGAGTCTTCTTCACTCAATTATACCGAGACAACATTTCAGCACCAGGCCCTGGAAAAAGGCCACCCCTCAGCTCTCCATGACTCCACATCTCCATCCCAGGATCACTGGCATTGCCCATCCATTGCTGCTCCAGTAGAAATACCAGGAGCTCCTGTTTCCTGGATGGTCTTTGAGCAATAAATCCCAGGGTTTTCCATTCACGCCGGCACTGCCGTGGGAAGCAGGGGAATTTTGTCCCCCCAAGAGCTAACCCAGCCCTGGCACCCATCTCATTTTGGCCCCATGCACACGGCAGAGTAGCAAGAACAAGAAGAAACCACCCCATTTTCCCCCAAGAATAACAGCCAGGTTGGATTTTTTACTCTCCACAAGGTTTGTTCTCCTTCCTCCCATCCCAGCCTGTATGTCCCCATTAGAGCCAAGCTCCCTGACAGTGCTGGGCTTTTCCTGGTGACTTCCTGCCTCCTTGGCTTCCCATCGGACACAAAGCCTTCCCCCATCATCCAGGATGTCGTTTTCTATTTTTACTCAAATCCCTTTGACTTTTTGACATTTTTAAGGCAGCAGCCTGGAGGAAACAGATTATCCCGCCGGTGGTACCGTGCGGCTCCAGCCCTTGGTTAAGAAGATAAAACTTCTTCTCAGGGTTCATCACATTCCTGAACTGTCTGTGACTCCAAAGTCACAAAAGAGCGAATAAAATGCCCGTGAGCTTTTGTTCCAGAAAATTTTATGATTACTCATCATATCCTTCATCTGGATGGGGGACAACAAGCAAGGGACGTCTCTCGTTTTAATCCGGACATCCTAGGAGACAACTGCAGCCTTTTATCTCAGCTCTTTGGATGTCTCTTGGCCTCCTCACGTCCCACCTGAGCCTGGAAGCTGCTCAGCTGTCCTGACATTGTGTGGGGACATGAAAAGCAGGGCAAAATGATGCACTGAAGGTCTTTCACAAACTGCAGTGACGATGCAGGGACCACTGCTGGTATTTCATCAGAGTCCCAGAATGGTTTGGGCTCAAAAGGACCTTAAAGATCAACTCATTGCAACCCTGTCCATGTGCAGGGACACTTTTCACTATCTCAGGTTGCTCCAAGCCCTGTCTAACCTGGCCTTGAACACTTCCAGGGTTGGGGCATTCACAGTTTCTCCGGGGAACTTGTTCCATCGTTTTCCTCACTCGTTGTGCAGAATTGCAGTTTGATATTTCCTTCTTTTGGTTCTGTAAATGCAGGGGCCAATCCTGCTTTTAATTTTGGCCTATATTTTTTGCCAAACAAACATGCTGTAAGGTCTCACTTCTCCTTTGTTTGCAGCACCTGGAGATGTGCAGAACAACCACCACCTTAGGAACATTTTGAAGCAGCAAGAGGAGAAACTCCAGAGCGGCTCCAGGGAGAGAACGCTCCCACGTTCCTGAGATTCCTCTTCCAACGCTCCTCAGACAGACTCACAGTTTTATTTGCAAAAACTGGGAATGCTTCCAAATCCCAGCCTGTAAAGCCTTTCACAAAAAAAAAATTAAATAAATAAATAACAAAGCAACAGAGGAAAACCACGCTTTCCCCCGCTGTGGAGCAGGAGACCCTTGCAAGCAGCAAAGCCCCTGCAGACGTGCCCCTGCGAAGGGCAGAGTGCTGTGAGTGTTCACCACTGCTCTGATGCTTCCCAGGAAGTGTGCAGGGCCCAGGATTTCAATTTCCAAGCACAGCTCTGGGTTGGGTCTCCAAGGATAACGTGCTCTTCATCTGCAGGAAGATTCAAGGCGGGAATAAACAAGGTTTGCTGGGAGCCCTGACAGAGCAGGGTCCCCTGGCAGAGCTCTTGGACACGTTTTTCTTGTGTTGGTGCCCCCAGTGTGGAGCAGCTGCTGAATCTCAAGCACCTGGATGACAGACTCTTGGATTTGCCCCCATTTTGCCAGCAAGTGGGAAAAATGAGATAGAAAAAGAGGGTGTTTCTGCATGTCAAGGGAAGGACACAGGTAACTCCTCACACCTGCAGCCAAGCCAGCTGGGCAAGCACGGGTTTGATGCCAACACTTGGACTGATGTGAGCAGCAGGGGAGGAACCCCTTTTAGAGGTGTGAATTTGCTACGTGGGCTCAGGGTTTTGTGGCAGAGGTTTGACTTTTTGCTCTTTATTTTCCCACTGGAGCAGAAAAACCATTGACCTTGAGCGTGCAGTTTCCCTTCTCTCCCAGATCTCCGCTCTGTCTTGGTCAGTTACTGCCAGTGACACCAACAGAAGAGGGAAAAAAAAGCTGGAACAATATATATTACATTGTTTTAACCTCATTTTGCACCTCCTGAGCACTCATTCTGCTGGTCAGGGAGACAAATGAACTCTGCCTTTCCAGATCTCATCTCCAGCTTGCTGCAGCCTTTCCTGGAGCTGCAAACTCCCAGACTCAGGGGTGACAGCTCCCCACCCAAAGGAAGGCAGATGGGTGGCAGTGATGAATAACCTGTTTTTCAAGGACAGGCTGGTCACAGAGGAGCTGACACAGGACCAGAGGCACCTCAGTCTGTGTGCTGAGCTGAGCAGCCTCACCACTATAAGCAATTAGTGTTCGTGCAGAGAGGTCTGACAGACCCTGCTTTGCAAATGCTGAAGTGTTGACACTTCCCAGCAAGGTGCACCTCGTGTTATTGGCAAAGAGGAAACTACTCTGTTAAACTTTTAGGGTTTTCCTGCCACATCTTCCCGTTGTTCTAACTCAGGAGCAGCTCAGTGCTGATGTCCGTGCTCAGATCTGCAACCACAGAATTATGGAATGGTCTGGGTTGGAAGAGACCTTAAAGATCATCCAGTCCCACCCCCCTGCCATGGCAGGGACACCTTCCACTATCCCAGGTTGCTCCAATCCCTGTCCAACCTCGCCTTGGACACTTCCCTGGCTCCCATGGGAACACCTCAGTGCATTTAACAGCTTCCCCTCCTGGGTGCTTCTGTTGCTTTTGCTTTGAATTTGAGTCTCCAGACAAACAGCACGCTGGGTACCCCCCACCTGCACAGCCAAATCCTCGCCTTTGCAGCCAAGCCCTGCTGAAGATGTTATCAGGAAAAGGAATTATTTGCTCCTGGAGAATGTACTCGTGCCTTGCAGCTATTGGGCTGCACAAATATGTGGAGTGCTGCCGATAACTCGCCGAGGGAAGCCTGGAAAACGGAATCTGCAAAGAAATAATTCTGCTCGTAGACTCCTATTTTATGTATTTCTGTTTCCTTCCTTCTTCTCCTTCCGCTTCCCCCTCTCCCCCTCCCCACCATTCCATTTACATCTAAATGGGGTCTTTGTTTTTTCTGAGTTAATATTTAGTCCCTGGTTCCCGTTGAAGGCTCCTAGCTCAGTTTCTCAGAGCAGAGGCGTTCCCAGGGGAGAGCAGGGTCCGAGCAGGACGTGGATCCGGTGCCACGCAGCTCCTCCAGGTATTCACAGACCACACTGGAAATGGCTTTTGCATGTGGGTTCGTAACTGAGTGATGCAATCCTGTTTATTACCAGCACACAGACATAAATAGCACATCCTATATCACAGGATCACAGAGTCATTTAGGTTGGAAAAGACCTCTGAAGTCATCGAGTGGAACCTGTGACTGTCACCACATTGTCATCCAGCCCAGAGCACTGAGTGACACATCCAGTAGTTCTTTGGACATCTCCAGGGACAGGGACTCCACCACCTCCCCAGGCAGCTCCTTCCAATGCTTAACAACCCTTTCCATGAGGAAATTCCTCCAGATTTGGTGTAACAGAAATCCAGGATTGAGGCCACTTTAGAGATGATTTATCCGATGTCACCATCAGGCTGAAAGTCCACACAACTTGAATTAAAGAGACACTTCCCAACGACCCTGCTCAAACAAGGATGTATTTCCAGCTAATCATTTTAGATCCTCACAGAGACTTGCATTAACTCCAGGAACAGACAAGGGAAACTGTCCATTAAAGGATTGATTTCCACTGAGGTATCAGCTCTTCTTTGTTCAACTCCTGTCAGATCAGCCGATGGAGCTCTGTTGATTTACAAGGTTCCAGCACTCCTCATCATCCCTTTTTCTTGCCTTTTGCATTGAAGCTACAAGAATATGTTTGCTTCTAGGCCTGTCTATATGCAGAAGTATTATGGTCTTATCTGCCAGCTGAGCTACACCAGCTAGAACCCAAAGCTTGTTGTTATTTCAATATAAGACCCTCTTACATCCTATCCTCCAAACTGGATTTAATTTCTGTTTGTAAACAAGCAGATACTTTAAGCAGGGAGAAAAATATATTTATAGGCTTAAGTAAAGCATCTGCTTGGACTGACACTGAAATAAATACAGGTGGGGTTACAACCTATAAACACAGCAGTTTTTCTAACCAGGGACTGTAAGGTGAGACCTTAGACTGATTCTATCCAACCAAATTCACACAGCTGCACAGACTTTTGGGGTTTGTTTTGTTTGCTCCAAGCATTTCCTGCTTTTGCTCCAGTCAGCTGGGAATGGGACTTGGCAGTACAGCAGGATCTGACTTCCCATGGAGCAGCCATGGTTGAAAATCCAGGGATGCAGAGTTGGGTACAGCTCTTGGGTGAAGACAAAAAGATATCAGTCACCATCTGACTGCTTTGTCTGTGTTGCTTGGTAGAATTCTTATGCCAAGAATTGCCAAGAAAATAGAAATACTGGAGAGGTTATGCAGAAAAAAAGATTCCTCTTTGGTGTGGGACCACCAAGACTTGCCCATGCCACAAATGGCCCCAAATGATCAGCCCACACAGCACCAGGATGGAGGTGGGCTCCATTGTGACCCGGAGAAAAGCAGGGAAGAGCTTGAAGGGAGAAAGGGAGGGGAGGACACACACTCAAGGAGCTACTGGGTGCAGGATTTGCACAATGGTGGTCAAGGAGCTCAGGAGGGTCTGTGAGGATTTACAATCATGGTGTGGGCTGGGCTGGGAGGGACCTTTAAAGATGATCCAGCTCCAACCAGTCCCAATATCATCCCTTGAGGGACACCACTGCATGATCTCCATTGGGACACTGAGGCATTGACTGCAACACTTTGGACATGATGACCCAGGCAATTCCACCTCTTAGGGAACTGCTGAATTTGTGCTTGTCTCAGAGACAATGTGTGAGCAAAGAGAAGGAACCCATGGTTGGAGCACTGGCATCCAGCCCATTCCCCAGCCACCCCAGAGGCACAGACACCCACCAGGCCCTGCTTCCCCCTGTGGGCCCCATCTCTATGGCCAATGCCAGCAGAGCAGTGCCCTCTTCTCCTTCCTTTCATGGCTACATTTCCTTGGCACATCAGCATTTTCCAAAGTGAAATACCAGAAAAACCCAGCCCTACACCCCCTTTCTGTGGGGAGATTTCGAGCAGACCACAGTGAGATGGGTCCTTCAGCTGAGCCCTGCTGGGCACACAGAGCCTCAGAGACCAACATATTCAATTCTCACCAGAAGAAAGATGAATTCAAGATTTAAGAACATGGAGTTGGCACTTCCAAACCCCTCCTGCCTCCTCAGCTGTTGACCACAGCAGGATGATTCCGCAGCCGGGCTGGCTGTAATTATTCTGCTTTCTGCCTTGAAGCCACGCAGAGATGGAGTTACATAACAATACTGCTTAAGCACTTGCAAAATGCACAATTTGATTAATCTCAGCAATGTGCCGGCTCCGGGATCTAAAAAGACAGCCATGTGCATTTTAACCAAGTTAAAGCCCAAAGCTTTTCATTTCATCCTAATGGATAGCAAAGGTCATTCTCCATTTGATAGATGATGATAGCTCTGCTGCATTTGTCTTCTGGCTGGCAGGGCTGGATCCCTCTGAAGTTCGTGTTAATGAGATTCCTCCTACCACAGGCACGGAATTCTCCAGTGAGGCACTGGCACTGGATTTATCGTGGAGATGCCCATCCTGCATCCACACAGCAGGATAAATGCAGCTTCCCATCACGCTGATGAGGTGCCCACAGCAGGTACGTCCTGATGGAATGGTGTTTTCCATGGCATAAATCCCAGGTGGTGGTGACTGACTCTGCACCTGGACCTATTCCTTCTCCTCGTGACTCAGTTCAGCCACATTTTTCAGGAGGAACAGGTACCAGCAAAGAATTAAAGTGTAGATTCTAGGTTTTCCCCTTGGGAAAAACGCCTAAAATAAAGCTATCATCTCGAATCCTGAAGGGATGATATTTATTTCACATGCAGAACCATTTAGCAGCATCCAGAAGCCACAGAGTTCCCAGGCTGGACCATAAATTATCAGAGATGTGTTCATGTGCTTAACGGTGCTCCTGTGCCTTGCACAGTGAGAGGTGGATGAATTAAAGCCACAGGAGATGCAGATCCTCTTTCCCAAGAGGGAGGTAGGAGCCATGGTGGGGAAATGGGACCAGACAGCAGCACAGAGCATGAGACCCTTCTGCAGAGGAGAAGGACGTGATGGGAAGCTCAGGAGCAGATGTGGGTGCTGTAAAATCCCCAGAAGAGCCATCCCTGTGTGACAGCCTTCCTCCATCTCCTCCTCCTCCTCCTGGTGCTGGAGGAGTCCAGCAGACCATCAGGGAGGAAGGAAAAGCCCAGGAGATGAGATGTTGGAGAAGAATTCCTAGCTGGAGCATCAGATGCTGAGCTGGGCATGACTACCTGCATCTTTCATCCCAACAATTTATCCCAGTGCCATGGGGTTTGAGGGCTGTCCCAACAGGGAGACAAACCTTCCCAAAGATGTTCCATGTCTTCACAGAATCACAGAATGGTTTGGGCTGGAAGGGAATTTAAAGCCCATCTCATTCCAACTCCCTGCCATGGATAGGGACACCTTCCCAGGCAGGTTGCTCCCAGGTTGCTCCAAGCCCCACCCAGCCTGGCCTTGGACACTTCCAGGGATGGGGCAAGAACAGATCCCTGATATCCCGGACACTCACATGTACGTGTACACAACACTTTTTTTTTGGAGGAGGAGATATCCACCTGTAGTTTGCCTCTGGAGACCCCTATGTTTTCCATCTGCAAAGGCAGGGAAGTCCTGAGTGCTGATGAGGGCCTTGAAGTGATTGGGAATGCTTCAAACACAGGGGTTTGTCCTTAAATTACACGGCCCATTAACAAGCCTAAATTAAAACAACACTATTAGCAGGAGATCTGAGGGAGAAGGTGGCTTCAATTTTCATGCAAATGACACATAACTAAATACCAGAAATTTAATACACCAATAATAGACCTTGAAATCCAGTCTTACCAACTGCAGTTATTGAAGTCTACACCAAGGGCCCCAAAATCTTAAGACAGACACTGGAAAAATCAGCAGATCACGGAAAGCTTTTACCTTGTTGAGTTTGGGTTTTTTTTTTGTAATTTGACACTGTTGTTTTGAGATTTCATCTTTTGAAACTGCTCAGTATCGATGAGAAATTAATAATACAATTAAATACCCTATGCAGGGCTATTTTGCAGGGAGTGGAGGAACTGAATTAACCCAGGTTCCCAAAAAGGCTTCTCTAACATACAGAATCATAGAATCATGGAATATCCTGAGATGGAAAGGACCCACAAGGATCACCAAATCCAACTCCTGGCGCTGCACAGGAGAACCCCAAAAGTCACACTATGTGTCCAAGAGCATTGTCCAAACACCTCTAGAACTCTGTTGAGCTTCACGCCACGACCACTTTCCCTGGGGAGCCTGTTCCAGTTCTTAACCATGCTCTGGATGAAGAATCTTCTCCTAATTTCCAACCTAAACCTCCCCTGAGCCAGGCCTTGTGCTGCCTTGAATGATCACACACTTCTTCAAAGCCTGAAGCATCCCTGGGCTGTTTGATGGGCTCAGCGTTACCCCAGGGCACCAAACAAACCCCTCGGTCCCAAAACCAAAGGTCAGCGATTGTGCTCAGGGCTGACACATGATGAGCCCTGCTGACCACCAGGCCCTTCACGTGCTGGGCAGCAGACAGGCCCACACAATGTCCCTTTCACCCTGACCTCCAAACCCCACCTCGTTTTGGGCCACCACACAGCCCTCTCCGTCCGCGTGACTTCGCCGCCTGCCTTTGCCTCGGGACGGGCAAAGAAATCGCTGCAGTGAAGTTTAAAGAGCTGCCAGCACCCAAAATTCCTGCTCATTAGACATAATCATAATCCTATAATGACAATATAGTACATTATAATTTGTGAGAGAGGGGAAATCTTGACATAAATTGCTCGGCTCTGATTCACCGACCCCAGCGCAGTTCTGGCACACTGGTTATGGGGAAGAGATTCTTTATCACAGAATCCCAGAATATCCTCAGCTGGAAGGGACTCACAAGGATCATCAAGTCCAGCTACTGGCACAGGACAACCCTAAAACCACACCATGCAATTTATTTGGAAGCCTGAAAGGGAGAGGGCTTGGTATGAGTGACACTCCCCTCTCCCACAGTAAAGGACTTATTTATGGACAATTCAGCACCCACCAGGCTCAGCCCATCATGCTTGAGGTCATTATGTGCACCCCAGAAGGCAAAAATGTCCCACTCATGGCCCAGGACTCACCTCTCCAAGGCATTGCACAGATAAATGGAGCCAGAAATGTGGCACTTGGGGTTGGCAGTGCTGGGTGAACAATTGGCTGGATGACCTTAAGGGTGTTTCCCAACCTAAATGATCCATTCTATGGTTCTACACAAGCAACCTGCTCAGCAAAGCTCTGAGAAAAGTGAGGGGCCAGTTTTGAGCCAGAAAGGTGCCTTTTGGTCCTCACTCTGCCTGAATTTCTGAATTTCTGTTGCCTTTCAGTTGCTCCAGGGCCAGGCTGCAGCCAGGCACCCCATTCCAAGCACAGCCCTGGCCCCACAGGGATTAGGTGGGCAGAGGCTCCCTCCAGGTGCTGCAATGTGGCAGCAAAGGCTCCCAGAGCTGCTGGAGCTTTTAAGCTTTAAAACACAAATCAAATTTACTGGGGGTTGCTGCAGTTTTGGGGTTCCCTCCCCATGGAATGGAGACGCTGCTGTAGGAACTGAGTGCATTTCTTGTGGGGGTTTCCTTGGAATCCCCAGCAGACACCTCCACACTTCACACGCCTGCACTTCCACTCCATTCTGATCCCTGGTGATAAAATGTTTAAAACAAGAAGCTGGGAGAGTCCCCAGGACACGTTAAAGGTTATCCCAGCTCTGTTACCCATCCCGGAGGGGAAGGCAGAGGGAAGGAGCTGACTCACATCCCGGCAGCACCGAGAGAGGGGCTGGAGACACCGGAGCCTCGGGGCTGCTCCATCAGCACGGACCGTGATTCTCCTCCACGACTGCTCCTCTTCCCGACTGCTCTCCCCAAATGATGCTCTGACAAGCACGACAGAACCTGAATTTCCTCCCTGCGTGTGTGGGCGGGTATCTGCAAGGGGATACTCCTGCTTTTCCACCTAAATATCAACATCCCCGGCAGTCTCCGCGTAGCCCTGGGGGCTGAGCCTCTTTCCAAAACTTCCCCCACACGCTGCACATCCCATCCTTAGCCCAGCTCATTTCCTGCTCTTTGCTAAGGGGAAAAAAACAGCTGTCAAGCGTGTACAAAAATTGCCCCAAAGCCACGAAGGCTCTTATCAGAGCTAGAAAACCCCAGACACCCCAAAGGATGTGCCAGAGCTCTCTCCCTGCCATGGGCAGGCTCAGCCCCGTTCCCAGCACACTCCAGAGGACTTTTAGTTCTGCAGAACAGTGGGGAAGGAAGGCTGCAGGCAGGAGTGTTAGAAAAAGGTCATTTCTTGGTTTGGCACTGAGTCAGAGCTGCATTTTCTGCCTTTTGACAGCATTAACCACAACACCCAGATGTCCAAAGTATCTCTGGAGGAAGGAGCCCATAAAGTTGACCAATTCTTTCTTGGTTCAGGGCACGGCCAGGGTGTAAAAACAGGTTCCTGGGGGCTGTTTATACCCAACCTGACCTTTCAACCTTAATTACTTCATAGCAGCCTTTTAAAATCATCTGCCATGTGCACACAAACACCATGGGTAACACCTCCTGGGAATGGCATGGCTGATGGGGAGCTGGGAGAGGGCTGCAAAATAAATGTTTCGTGCCTTCCTCGTGAAACAGCAAACTCCTCTCCCAGCAAAGCAGCCGTTCCTTCTTTTTCCAGCCGTCTGTGTTATTTTTGTGTCGTGTTGCTGGTTAAAAATACCCCTTGCCAGCAAGAACGGAGTTATTTGGAGCACCCTCCTTTATCTTTGTTTGGGAAGAGCACACGCCACCATCAGCTGCCTCCTTCCTCCTAAAAATCGTCTTCTGCAAAAAAAACCAACATTAATCCTGTGCCTGCTCTGTGGCCTTGGAGAGGTGATTGTGGCCATGAGGGGTTTTCCAGGCCTAATGTCTCCAGCAAAGGGGACAAGGGCACAAGTGCCTGTCCCATGGAGGGTATGGGGGAGATCTTCCAGTGTCCCCCCCTGGATGTCAAATGTTGTGGCTTCTGAAGAGGATCCTGCAAGGACATTCCTGGCTGCAGAAAAAAAAATAAAAATATATGGGTCTGGACATCAAGACGAGCTCACTGGGAGGTTTTTGCTTGTGAAGCATCTCCATGACACCAGATGCCATGAAGACATCAAGAATGAGAAGCCAGAAATGACCATAAATAATTTCCGAGTGAAGCTGGAGTCAGTGATGGAGCCAGCACAGCCCCAGAGCCTCCCCTGCCCTCCCACAGCTGCCACTGCAGAGGAACAAGAAACATGGGAAGAGTCCTCACAGCCCCTCTCCATGGGGTGTCCAGGAAACCCAAAGTCCCTTCAGGATCCTGAACAAAAACAATCTGATGGTGCCCAAAGCCCAGGATATTCATTAATAACCAAAACTGTCAATAGTGTCCATGGAGCATCCCCCGAACTTCACTCTCCCAGAAAGCATCCTATAATTTGTTAAGATGGGCAAAACTATCTCCCTCAATCTTTAGCAATCTTTGGTTGTTTTTATTCACTGCAGGGCATTCTGAGACCTGAAAGAATTCCTGAGGAAACTGTAGCACCCTGTGCTCAGCAGTGCTGTGCCCTGATCACTGAAACAGGCCTTTCTTTGCTCCCTTTTTTCCTAGGCTAAAGTAATCAGGGAGTAAAAGTCTGGAATCCAACCACAAGGAGCATGAAAATATTTGAACAAGCTGGTTTAAATCAAGGCTTTGACTTGCCTTTGTAATGGCCTCTTTGGTCAAGGCTTGAGCATGCTGCTGCATTTTGGAGTGGAAAGCAGAGGATGAGTTTGCTCCATCCACTCTCAGGGTGAGCATGAAGGCAGAAGCTTGGCCTGAGGTCTCCAATGTTCCAGAGAGAGAAAGGAAATTCTTTAATCCTGTTTGGGTTTTTTGGTTTGTTTTTCGTTTGTAGTTCATCTGAACAGGGTGGTTTTGATCCAGCCTACGGTCAGCCTACACTCACTCCTCTCCATCCTGCAGCTCCCACTGAAATGGGACAGGGTGGAAGAAACCCAGAGCACCAGAGGTGACACTGACCCTCCCAGTGCCTCAAATTTCTTCATTTCTTGGGTTTCTCCTGTCTCCATGCACCCAAAGGAACTGTGTGCCTCTGTTTCCTACTGTCCTCCCTAGAAAACACATCAATGCCCAGCCCCGCACTCAGCGAAGGCTGGAGCAGCCCAGTCTCCTGCCTTCCAAGGTAAATAATGACTTTGATTAGGAACTATGCCTAATTAACCACGTGGAGTTGATGACTCAGCTGACTGTCAAAAGCTTTTTTGCTCTGGTTTCCAGTTTTCACAGCTTGACCCAGCGTCTGCCCCTGTGTGCATCAGCACAGACCCAAAAGCTCAGGGAAATCCCAGTTACACCAGCCAGGCCCTTCAGGTTGGCCTCAAGCTCTGACATCTTTTTGAGTGAGTTTGGCAAAAACCCCTCCTGCAAGGGCCTCCTGAAAAGGAGATTATTTTTGTCCTCATTTGAATTTTGAAAAGCAAACAGGCTCTGTTGATTCAGACATCACACTTAGGCTCAGGGCTGTAAATAGTGCAAGCTTTGCTCTTTTTTATCAGCTTGCTCGGCAAATCAATAGAAGGACTCAAAAACGTATTGTCATCATAAACCAAGGAATTCATTAATGCCCGTGGTTTGCCTCCATGTTTTAATGGAATGCAGAGCAAACACACCCAGAGGGTGTTTGCTGAGTCTGGCAGAGCCAGGATCTCCAACCACTTGGAATTTGCCTGGGAGAAAGAGGTGATGGAGGTGAAGAGGTGACAGGACCTGGGTGAAGATGGCTGGAGGCCTGGGATTTGCATCCCTCCTCCTGTGCATATCCTGAGGGAAAGAAATTCACCTTTTGGACATGCTCTCCAACACCTCCACTCCCTGGGAGGCATTTTGGGATGGGAGGGATGTGTCTGGCTGAACTCTCACCTCTCGCAGAGACTGCATCTTGTTTAACGCCTCTGGACAAAGCATGTGAAAACTGTGTTGCCTTAATATTCCGTGCACCCTCCAAGAGCCGTGTTCCCTTTCCATGAATCACCAGGACCCAGCCAGAGCAGCTGTCCTGGAGGTTAGATGTGCTCAGCAAATACATTTTTTGGCACCGAGATGAGCGTTTTCCCTGCAGCACTTTTGAAGTAGTAAAAGGGGAAAGATGCAAAGCGTCAGCTCCGCTGCCATCACACAGCTCCAGGAGCTATAATCCATGATCCCATCCAGTCCCACAAGCCTCTGTTGGCACCAGGCAGGAGTCTGGGCATGCCAAGAGGTTCGTGGGTCTCATTTCCTAAACAAACCCTCCTTCCAGGCATTGGGGAGCAGGGTCAGATCCAGACACAATGTGGGACCCCTCTCTTGTACCTTTGCCCATGTCCTATGGGTCCTCCTGGGACTTCAGCAGCAGGAATGAGGAAATCCATGGCATTTGCCCAACATCCAGGTACCTGCAACCATGTTTGGCTGGAAGGCATTGCTGGTATCTTAACAGATTTTGAAATCTTTTCAAGTTTTCTCCCCACTAGCTCAGCAGCAGAAGTGATCAAATGCAAGGCTCTGCACCTGGAATGGGGCAACCATTAATGTTACAATCTTGGGGATGAAAGGATTGAAAGCAGTTCTGCCAAAAAGGATTTGGGGGTTCTGGTGGATGAAAGGTTGCACATCATCTGGCAATGTGCACTGGCAGCCCAGAAGGCCAAACATGTCCTGGGATGCACCCAAAGCAGCTCAGGCAGCAGGTGAGAGAGAGGATTCTTCCCTTCTGCCTCTTTCTCATGAGATCCCACCTGCAGTGCTGCATCCAGCTCTGGGACCCCAACAGGAGGACATGGACCTGTTGGAGCAAGTGCAGAGAAGGCCACAGAAATTCTCCAAGGGCTGGTGCCCTTCTGCTCTGGAGCCAGGCTGGGAGAGCTGGGGGTGTCCACCTGGAGAAGAGAAGGCTCCAGGGAGACCTCAGAGCCCCTTCCAGAGCCTAAAGCAGCTCCAGGAGAGCTGGAGAGGGACTTGGGACAAGGGATGGAGGGACAGGACACAGGGAATGGCTTCCCAGTGCCAGAGATGGGATATTAGGAAGGAATTCCTTGCTGTGAGGGTGGTGAGGCCCTGGCACAGGGTGCCCAGAGAAGCTGTGGCTGCCCCTGGATCCCTGGAAGTGTCCAAGGCCAGGACAGGGCTTGGAGCAGCCTGATCTAGGGAAGGGTATCTCTGCTCATTGCAGTAATTTTGGAAGGAGATGGCCTTTAACACAAACTTTTCTCTGATTCTATGACCCTTCTGTGTCCCCGTGGTAAATCACCCTGGCACAGCCTCTGCACACTCACACAGGGATTAATGCGGCCCCATACAGCGCCTGCCTCGAACGGAGCCGCCGCCAAAAACAAGCTCATTTGCACATATTTATCATCAGGAAAAAAAATAGCCGCTCACTGATCCAGAACATTCATCTCTAAATATTTACAAAGCATTATTTATCCGAATAAAAGAGACATTTTTCACTCAGCAGACCGGGCATATGGTAGCGGCGTGCGGCAGGAGACGAATTGCGCTGAGTAATTCTGAACAGATTTAATGCCAGCAATAATTATTTTTAATCAGACAGAAAGTTCCCTGGGTGATAACCCAACATGCAGCATTTGAAAGCAATTCCGTCGACCCGCGTTGTTGGATTTTATTTGCTCAAATGTGCTTGTTGTGCCTTTTGGTACTTCAGTGCAACTTCCACCTGCCTTCCTATCTCCCTTGGGGAAGAGGAAAAAATAAAAAGGAAGGGAAAAAAACCACAAACCCCAAGCCCTCTGTCATTTATTTCAAGTATGTCTTTTAATTACAGCGCTGCATTTAGATAGTGTACAAAATATTCCGGGCTGGATGCCTGTTTAACAGACTCCCCAGTTGCTGCTTGAAGCTGCTCAGCAGAACACAGTGTGAATCATTATGAAATCTCTCACTTCAGTACCAGGGAAAATGGAGAACCAAATGTACTGATGGCAAACATTTTAAGAAAGAACGGCACAGGAGGAGGGATCTTGCTAGGCTTTGGTTTTTTGGGCAAGTTTTGATAGATGCTACAGGTGAACACAGCAGGTTCCCAGCCCCAAATCACTCCCTGCTGTGCTGCAGGATGAGGTGCTTTGTGTCACCCAGCTGTCCCCGTGTCAACATGCTCACAAACACCCTCCCCAGGGGGTTTTGTAACACTGGGAGAGCACAGCTGGAGATACAGAAGCCTTTGGTATCTCTTGCAGTCAAATCATAGGTTCATAGAATGGTTTGGGATGGAAGGGACCTTAAATCCCATCTCATTCCAGCCCCCTGCCATGGGCAGGGACACCTTCCACTGTCTCAGGTGGCTCCAAGCCCCGTCCAACCTGGCCTTGGCCACTTCCAGGGATGGGGCATCATCTCTCCATAGTGCCACATTTGGGACATCTCTCAAGCCCCAGACCTGGGCATAGCCATATCCAGGTCCCTCAGCAGTTATTCCGTCTGGGAAAGTGAGGAACAATGGAAACAGGATGGGCTGGAAACACAGTCCCTGCACCAGACGAGGACACAGCCAGAGGTGAGCAGGGCACACAAATGAGGCCAATGGCATATTAATGAGCAATAAGATCTACCTGGCAACAGCTCATCCATCTGCTGAATAAGCTCCTGTAACGAGCTTACCTGGGCTCTTTGTTCTGCACTGGGAGGGGGCAGCAGCACCCAGACCCTCCCTGCCAGTGCTGGGCTCAGGGCTGATCCCCTGCCACCAGGAGAAGGGCAAATCCCCACACTCAGCCCTCAAAAGCAACAGCTCAGGAAAGATTAAGTTATGTTTCTGGCAGGGCTCAGGGTTTCCAAGTCCCCTGCAATTACAGTGACAATTACAGGGCTGCCAATGGCTGCAGTCAGAGTCAGGGGAGCAGCGTGGGTGCTGCTGCAATTTGAGGGTTGGTTCGTGCAGTTTCCAGCATTAGGGAATGTCAGTTCCTGCTGGGGGGTGTAACCAACACCGGGACCTCATTGCCTAAACCTGCACTGACTGCAGGGGGTAATCCTGGCCCTGGCAAACCCACAGTTAAAGGTCAAGGATGCAGGAGGGATGAGGAAAAGCAGCCTGGAGGGAGCGTGAGACAGCTTTCATTTCTAGCCTGGAAGAATATGAGCCCAAAAGGAAAATATTTTGGGTCTGGTGGTCTCACAGATGCTCAGGGCATCAATCTCCTTGTCTCAAAGGAAAGTTGTCCAGGAGAACCAGGACCATCTACATCACCTGGGGATAGCCGAGTGGAGATGTCTCAGAGCTTAAAACCTCCTCCAGGCAAGCTGAGGAGCTCAGAAATCCTTTTCAGCCTCACTTGGGGGATGCAGCAGAGATTCCATAAAGACAGCTCCACTCCATTAATCCCTGAGGCTCTCCCCATGTCGATCAGCCTATTTCCAATAAACCAAAGGAGGAGGTGATCACCAAATTCAGGAGTGCAGCTGATGAAAAGCAGGATTTTCATCTTCAGTTGCAGGAGCAGTAACAAAACCCACCATATTCAGCAAAATGCATCCCCTGCACCTGAAAATTGCTCTAACCTGCTCCTAAATGGGGTGGACATCGCTGATCCTCCACCTGTTTGCATTCAGGAAAGACAAATGGGATTTTGCTTTCATCGCTGGAGCACACAGCCAGCACACACAGGTTGTTTCAGCAAGTGGAGAGCTCAAGGGGAATCATCTTGAAGTGCTGTTGTCAGGCTGAGAAAGTCTAGGGCTCAAGGCTTGATAGTCTGGATAATTTACACAGGAAGAAACCAGCACTGCTTCATCCCAAGCGCAGGAGATGACTCTGGACTTTTTCTCCACCATGGCTGGTGGCAGGCCTGGGTGCTGGGATGCTCCTGGGGAGAATTGTGGGAGATGCTGGGAAGAACTTCCCATGAAACCCTGGGCTTGAGCATAAACACATCCAGGAGAGACTCACCTGCCCATGCCAGCCCCAGCACGGCCCTAGGCATGAGCCCTGCCAAAAATCTCCACCAACACTGACCATAAATTTCAGGCCAAACCCCTTGGCCTGATGATGACTTTGCCATATTCCCAAGCAGATGAGTTTTGGGATGATGCTCAGATTTACCAGTGCTGAGCTCAGAGGTGAAATGATTTCTCATTGCCAGCACCAAAGTTGTGCTCTCCCAGTGTTCCCAGCAGTTCATTATCCCTCCCACCCTCCCAGCTTCCTTGTCCTGCCATAATAAGGCAGGAGGCAGAAGTCAAAGGCATCATTCCAGGGAAAGCTCTCAGGAACTGTTCATCAAACTTGCCCTTTTCTAATGAGAGTCATCTCATTTACATGCTCATTTAACACTACACTCCACATCTAACAGCACATTCCAGCCACCTCCTTCCTTTACCTAAAAACCCATTTACAAAAAAGCACCATTTCCCCTAAATCCTAATTAGGCCACTGTGACCCCACATAAGCTTCAGCAAACCCCTTTTGTGTCCAAGCAGCACAGCCTCCAAAGGCTTTATCCAAACACCCTCATCACGAGGTTAATTCCAGCCCAACGAATTAACAGTTCTGTGAGCTTCGTCTGATTAACAAAACTGAAATGCCTGGGGAAAAAAACAGGGAAATCATACCTGGGTCTGTTCCTGCTGCACAACAAACACCCTTCTGCCCCAGGGGAGCCTCTCCCACCTCACTCACACAACCCTTTCCAAAATCTCAAGCGTGGCTGGCAGCCCACAAACCTCCCTGAGAGAGGGCCTGTCCCAAAATACACCGAGAGCTTTATGATCCATCTGTCTGGAGACTCTCAGGTTGCATGAAATGCTCAGATTAACTGAGAAAAAAAATAAACTTTTGCCCATTTCTGGTCTGCTACCATAAGGTGCTAATGCAGTGTTGTGGTTCCCACGATAGGAGCAATATGCAGCAGCTCAGAGTGGGTTTGTGCCCACACATCCTTGTCTGAGCACAAGACAAGGATCCCCCAACACGAGCATCTTGTGCTCATCAGCACAGGACCCTCACAAGCTCCTCTGTACCTACAGCAGGGACCTTGCTGGGATTAATGCTAATCCTGATATCCATCCAGCCTGGTGCAAGGAGGCATTTTCAAATATTATATACTTTTTCAATTTTTTTTTAACAAATAGCATGGGCTAGGCATGGAAAGCACAAATAAAAAATTCTGTGGGGCTATGAATAGTCCCTTCTCCTATTACCACGGGCTCAGGGTCACTGGGATGTTGTGGATGCAAGTCAGGGAGCTCACAGTAACACACCCCCAAAGGGATTCCCCAGCTCTGCCCCCACTTTGCTGCTGGCAGAGAACAGCCCTGTCAGATCTTTCATCAGTTTAACAAGCTCTGCTTCAAAATTGCTTTTGAGGTCTTTCACCCCCAACAATCCTATTAGCCCCAGCCGTCCCAGGATCCCACAGCCATGTGCTGATCCCCTCTCAGATTTATTCCTGCCCAGTTCAGATTTGGTTTTCTGCTGACACGGCCCTTTCAGTTAAATCAGTTTGCTGCCCTCCCTGGTGTTTACGTTCCCTGTATTTATAGACAGGCATCACGTCCTCTCCCAACATCCTTGGGCAAACACAGATGATATTTTTCAGCTCCTTGCCTAAAATAGGCCCTTTTCCCCTGCCCTTCCCAATGCCCCAGTGCTGCACCTGCTGTGATTTAAACTCACCCTTTTTGGGGACAAACACCAGAACTCTGAGGCGCATTCCCAAAGAGGCTTCCCCAGCATTCAGCAGAGTCCTCAAATATTTCCTCATCTTTATTTTTGCTTATTATGCTTTAGGGACACATTCCTTTTCCCCAGTAGCATCCCATATCAATGGCACATAGGGAATGCACCGAGGTCTTTGTTCCCCTTTTCATTTCCACTCACAAGCCCTCAGTTTAGAGGAAAATCTGCTTCATCTCCCAGATTCTTGAGCTCACCCTTGGCAATGTGGCATTTTCCCTGTTTTACATCACCCCTAACCCACCCCCTTGCTTTCACAGCCCTTCCCCAGGCCTCAGTAGCAGCACTGACCCTCAGACTCCCTCTGCAATCTCCTGCCAGCACACGGTCAGTGCTTTAGGGAAGGCAGGCAGACTCCAGACCCTGCATTTGCCTTGCCTGGAAGCCTTGCTCCCTTTCGAAGAAAGAAATCTGGTGACAGCAGGTTGGCCTGGCGTCATCCATGGCAAAATCCCATTTTCTAGTACCTGCTGGCAGCCAGCAGGGGAAAAAAAAAATGAAGGGGGAGCATCCTCATAGTGAGTTCTCGTGCTGGGGATTTAATTTTCATAGAGCTCATTAACTCCCCCAGCAGCAAGCTCGCTGCCCACACTTCATAACTCCAATTATTCCCTCCATCCCCTTTCATCCCACAGCCTCCCAAGCCTTGCAAGCTCAAGAAAACGAAATCATCTCAATGACTAGCTCTTTTTATCCCTTCATTTCAAGTCTTTTCTGTTCTCCAGTCAGATGATGCCACCTCTGACTTCTCTCTCCACAAAGGGCTACCTTAAGTATTTGATGTAAATGCTACAGGGAGAAAAAACTCGCTCCATTTGGGGTTATTATCTTGCCAGAATGGCATATATTATCCAGCAATCTCCAGCCAAGCAGGGGGTCTGCTGAATCTCTGCATTATCTTGTTTGGAGCACACGGATTGCTCACTACGTGGTTGTCACCACAAAGGATACATGGAAAAAAAAATTAAATAGAAAGCATCCACTTAGGCTGCTGATATTACCCTAGTGAAGAAAAAAAAAAAAAAAAGGAGTGATTGTTAATGGCCCAGGATTTGTACTAAACACATAGAATGTCCCAAAGTCTGGCTTTGTAGTACTTGGGGCCTGTAATTCTCCATGTGGCTCTGCACACATGTGTGTGTCAGAAAGGGATGCTGAGGTTCAGAGCAAAAGGCAGAGTTAAAACATCAGAGCTGTCTGAAGAAATCAGGGGATGGTGCCTCTCCATGCTTCCTCCTGGAGCTCAGAAACCAAGGAAAGGCCATGAAGGTGATCATGCATTGGAGCCCCTCTGCTCTGGAGCCTGCCTGGGAGCTGGGGCTGTTCAACCTGGAGAAGAGAAGGTTCCAGAGTGGCTTTAGAGACCTTTCCAGTGCCTAAAGGGGCTCCAAGAGAGCTGGAGAGGGGCTTGGGACAAGGGATGGAGTGACAGGACAAGGGGAATGGATTTAAGCTCAAGGAGGGCAGGTCTAGATGAGATATTAGGAAAAAATTCTTCCCTGTGAGGGTGGTGAGGCCCTGGCACAGGGTGCCCAGAGAAGCTGTGGCTGCCCCTGGATCTCTGGAAGTGTCCAAGGCCAGGTTGGATGGGGCTTGGAGCAATCTGGGATAGTGGAAGGGGTCCCTGCCCATGGCAGGGGCTTGTAATAAGATAAGCTTTAAGAGATCCCTTCCAAGTCAAACCACCCTGTGATTCTGTGAATCTCAGTGTCTCAAAATCTCAGTGCTTCCAGCATGTTTAGGGTTGGCAAGTCACACATTTTCAGGCCAAGGGGTAGAGGAGAACAAAGGATGAACAGCACTGGTGAGCTGAGATGCATCAGCATCAGCCTCATCCCAGCAATTTAAAAGCTGCCTTTGTGTTCACCACCACTATGGACAAGGACAAGTCCTGATGATTGGAGCAACATGGAGTTACTTGAGACAGAAATCACAGCTCCCTGCTGGAGAGGCATCAGGCAACGGGCACAGCTCCCTGGATTTTGTGTTTCTCAAGGGAAGGGACCCCACCAGCACCTCTGGTCTCTGGCAGAACACACCTCAGGGACTTCACAGGGATTTTGTAACTACATCAGCGTGAGTCTTTTATAGACTTAAAGAGGTAAGACATTTTTCATGGCCATGGTAATCAATTCTTCTGCTCAATTGGCCTTGAGGATCTAAGAAAATATGAATCTTTTTTCTGGAGAGAAGAACCCAGCATTTCTGAGCACAGCTGTGCTCGAGAAAGCTCAGCAGCAGCAGCAGCAGCAGCAGCAGCAGCAGCGTGATGGGCACCAGCCCTTTGCCCTCCAGAGAGTGGCAGCATCCAGGTGCCAAGGAGGGCAATAAGGTGGGAGCAGGGGCAGATGGAGCCAGGATCCTGCCCTGGGGCTGGGGAGTGGTTCAGGTTATCCATGGAGGCAGCAGCACACAGTGCAGACCCAGTGCCTGTCCCCAGCTGGCCACTCCTGAGCTTCACTCATCATTTGCCTTTGCTGGAGGGAACGACTCAGAAAAATCCATGTCCATGTCCTCTGAGACCATGGCTGAGGACACAGCTGGGGCTGCAGCAGGCTCAGTGCCAAGGGAAAGAGGGAAAGGGATTCAACCTGCTGAGTATGAGCTGCCAGGGACAATTTCAAATGCAAAATAAATCCAGAAAAGTGCTTCTACTCCCTGCCTTGCTCCCTTCCTTGAGCTGGCTGGGCTTTGTAAATCTATGTCCATGCTCCTGGACAGGAGGCTGGGCCAGTGTGGTGTCCCCAGGAGTGAGCAGCACAGCCAAGTTCTCAGAGCCCACTGTCCCCACCATGTCCCTGGTGTCGTGGGTCACACTGCAACCTCAGGCACCAGCCCCAAATGTGGCATCTCCTGGCAGCTGCAACTCAGAACCTAAAAGAAATAATGAAAGCCTCCAGCACACAGAGCTCACCCTGCAGCCCAGAGCACAGCACCCATCACAGTCCCCTCTGCAAGGCACAGAAAGAGGGCAGAGGGGCAAAGGAGGGAAAACACTGGGGGTGGGGAGTGTGGGGGTGTCTGCCTGCTCCCAGACTTCTTAGACCTTCCCCAGAAACATCTGGCAGTGGCCAGGATCAGTGCAAGGTGCTGGAGGAGACAGACAGGGGCTCAATCCTGCACAGCAGTGCTGAACATCCCCGTGCAGGGCTGATCTGATCCATGCAGACGTGCGCGCTCTGGTTTGATTAATCACTGATGATTTCTCACTGCTTTCCCTCTCTCCCCATCTCCAGGAGCAGCTCTCTGGGAGGACAAACCTCAGCGTTGTCGGGTGTTCCTCAGGGAGCAGAGCTTCTGTCCTCCCCCCTGGATTCCCTACAGGAGCTGCACAGGGGTCAGGGATTAGCAAAGGTCTGGGTCTACAGGCGCCAGGCAGCCCAGGGGTTTCTATCCCTACTCCAAAGCCCAGCTTTGTACTCTCTTAATACCCTCCAGCAGCTCAGATCAGTGTTTCCCCTGGTTCAAGGATATTTCACAGCCTCTGCTCCGCAGCTTCCACTCTTCTGTGCCAACCCAGAGAGGTGCTGGCAACCCAAATCCTTCCTCTGTAGGAGATTTTAGTTCTTCTCTATGCATTGGTGACTTTATCATTTGCACGCTCTGGTCAAAAGGGGCTCTAGGAGAGCTGGAGAGGGACTGGGGACAAGGGATGGAAGGACAGGACAAGGGGCAATGTCTTCCCACTGCCAGAGGGCAGGGTTAGATGGGATATTGGAAAGGAATTCTTGGCTGTGAGGGTGGTGAGGCCCTGGCACTGGGTGCCCAGAGAAGCTGTGGCTGCCCCTGGATCCCTGGAAGTGTCCAAGGCCAGGTTGGACAGGGCTTGGAGCAACCTGGGATAGTGGAAGGTGTCCCTGCCCATGGCAGGGGCATGGAACTGGATGAGCTTTAAGGTTTTCCAACCCAAACTCTTCTATGATTCTATGAAATCAGGAAGATTAATATCCCCACCAGTTCTTCCATTACCTATAACCATTGCAATTTCAAGTTCTTTCATATTCCACAACAGACTCACACAGGTTTGAACAGGTCATACCTCAGCCTCAGGAAATCCTCACATTGACTGGATCACCTTTCATCAAATCTGACACCTCCTCACCCCCCAAAATCCTACCTGAAATACTTTCAATGCCCTGCCTATGTCACTCAGATAATTATCACCATCCCTGTGCCCCCAGAGCCAGGCCAGTGGGGCATCCCCATCCCTCTGTGCCACTGGCTTCAAAACCCAACCTTGGATTAAATAATCCTGCATTTAGTTGGGAAATAATTGGTGCCACTCTGTTTGTGAGCTATTGCTTTTGGTAATGAAAGCCTCTGTTCCAACCCAATTAGCATGATACTCCAAAAAGGCAAAGGACAAAGCTATGATAGCTCAGGGATAAAAATAGTTAGTGGATTTGGATTGGAGGGGGAAAAAAGGAGAAAAAAAAGTCACACAGACATCATAACCTTACAGCAGACCTTGTCCCAGCTGTGCAATTCTGGACTGAGTGGAGGGAGGATTCACCAAGGACCTGAGGATGCTGTAAAAAGGCTTTGAACCCCATGGTAGGGATTTATCCCACGTCATTCCTGCCGGGATGTGAAACACCAACTGAGAGGAGACCTCATTGACCTCATTGCTGCCTTCAACATCCTCCCAAGGGGAAGCAGAGGGGCAGCACCACCTCTTCACTCTCATGAGTGACAGGATCCAATGGAATGGCTGCAGATGGATCAGGGAAGATCTGGGTATCGGGATAATATTTTTCATCCAGACAGTGGTGGGACACTGGGAATGGGAATGGTCAGGGAATGGGCACAGCCCTGAGGCTGCCAGAGCTCCAGGAGTGTTTGGACAATGCTGTCATGGACAGGGTGGGATTGTTGGGGTGTCTGTGCAGGGCCTGGAGCTGGGCTCTGGTCCTTGTGGGTCCCTCCCAGCTCGGGATATTCTGTGATTCCATGAAATACCTTCCCTAGACACCCTGCCCTGAGGGATATCCCCAGGGAGGCAATGCTGGAGGTCACCTCCCTTCTTTATTTGCACTTAACCCCTGCACGGCCCGAGGCCTTAAACCCCGCTCAGGCCCCAGCTCCCACCCAGGGCTGCCAAACCTGCATTTCCAGGGGGTTATCGGGCTGTAATCCCGGCTGCA
The DNA here is from genome assembly GCA_013400955.1 of Drymodes brunneopygia. Lineage (NCBI taxonomy): Eukaryota > Metazoa > Chordata > Aves > Passeriformes > Petroicidae > Drymodes > Drymodes brunneopygia. Next base: position 158,514 of record VZTZ01050620.1, on the reverse strand, counting down.
ATCCTGGCTGCCTTGCATAATGGCTTGCATTACATGTAATCCATGCACTAATTCGCTCTGAGCAGGAGCCAGAGCTGATATTGGACTGTTTTCCTCGGAAAAAGCACTCGGTCTGCTGCAGGCGGGGCCTCAGGAGAGGCCTGCTGCAGGCGGGGCCTCAGGACAGGCCTAGGGGGTGCCTCTAGAAAATAAAGCAAACCTGAGGCGTTCTAAGCAAAAACTGGCATTCCTGGGAGTGTTCAAGGCCAGGTTGGATGAGTTTTGGAGCAGCCTGGTCTGGTGGGAAGTGTCCCTGCCCATGGCAAGGGTGTTGGAACGAGATGGGCTTTAAATTCCCTTCCAAGCCAAACTGTTGCAGGATTCTATATAACAATTATGGAATGTAAATGTATTTGGGATGCTAATATATGGCTATGCAGCACACAGGCCATGTACAGCAGACAGAGCATATATAACACAGAGGCAATATGTAGCACAAAAAAATGTATAGCATAAAACCAGTGTTTAGCACGAAAACGATACATAGCACGGAAACAATATATAGCACGAAAACAGTATATAGCACAAAACCAATATATACACATAATATATAGCACATAAACAATATATAGCACATTTCTGTGGCTGCGTGGAAGGATTTACACAGGGAAGGAGTTTGAAGGCTGGAGGGTGAGGCCAGACATTCCCCAGAGCAAACCCCAAACCACAGGTCCAAGAGGATTCAGAGCAGAAATCCTAGGGGGGGAAAAAAAGCAGCAAAACAGCAAATATAGCTAAAACCCCATCCGTGGCAAAATAAAACTGCCCGCATTTATGGATAGCATTTTAAATTAAAGGCTTTGCATAATGCACGGGGTTTGTGTTTTATTAGACTTGCAGCCAGGAGCAGGAGAAAGTCGTGGCAAAAGGGAAGAAGGGGAGGACACAGCTCAAATTCCCGACCCTGCCCACCTCCCATCTGGGCTGGGAATGTGAGGAACACCATCCCAGTGTGAAACAAACGGGCTATGGATGATATGGGAATGAAGAGCAGGAGATTTGACCTGCTTTGAAAAATTTGTTACAGCTGTGAAGTCTCTCTGTCCGTGCCTCCGGGGGGCTGCTCCCACCACTCCTCCTCCACATCCACATCCAGCCTGGCTTCCCCCGGGCTGACAGCAGCTCTGTGTCTTCATGGCAAAGGTATTTGTACCAAAAGAACCCAGACAAACTCTCTGATGATCCCAGGAGGTCATCAGCACTTTACAACCTAAACTATCCTTGCCACCGCCTACCCCCAGTTTTCCAATACTCCCGTGAAGTCTTGCTAAGATCAGCTGTGTTGGCTTTTTTCTGCTGATCCAGGACCAAGTGAAAACTTTTAGGCTAAAGAAAAGATTCTTAATTAAAGAGCTCATTTGAAAATAACATCCCCCACGATTTTTATTGAAGGAATGTGTTTCATGTGGCGTTTCGCACACCATTAAAACTGAAGAATTTTTGACCAGCCAACAGTTTTGGTTGGGAGTATCTGATGTTTTGCTTATAGCTGTGTTTATTCCCGTGTGCCAGCTATTGCCATCTGGGAACAGCCTTTTACTACAGTGGATTTATCACACAGAGAAATAAGCTCAGTTGTCAACTTCTCTAATAAAGATGAGAGGCGCAGTACACATCTAAAAGCAAAATGCTGTCCCATATTCCCTATTAGGCTGAATACTGTCAGGTTTCTCCTGTGTCTCTATTTGTGTTCCCTTCTCCCAGACATAATGAAAAAGAAACTGCGAGGCTGCAGGAAAAAAGGAACAGTGCTGCTTAACCTGGAATGAAAAGTGATTTTTCTTGTTGCAAGGAAGCCCACTTGGTGAGTAGCTCAAAGATAATTAATATAGGAAGAAATTCTTGGCTGTGAGGGTGGTTGAGGCCCTAGTACAGAGAAGCTGTGGCTGCCCCATCCTTGGAATTGTTTCAGTCCGGACTGGACAGGGCTTGGAGCAACCTGGGATAGTGGAAGGTGTCCCTGCCCATGGCAAGGGGTTGGAGCAAGATTATCTTTAAGGCCCCAGTCTAGAAAATGCCTAACCTTAAACATATATTTAAGGCAAACCTGTTGAATAAAGCTGAAATCACCAGGACTTCAGCACGTGCTCCAATCCGTGCTCTAGAGCCAGAGCTTGCACTGCCACAGAGCTGGAGAGTCCCTGGAAAAGGGGTTACCTTCCTTCTCTTCACAATGCCTGAATATTTCATAGCCCCAGGATGAAGCAGTGAGGGCATCTGTCTTGAAAGAAAACATGTTTAACACAGAGAGATTTGTAGCTTAGGGCAAAAGCAGCAGGAATTTTGCCTGTGTCGTTTCCCAGACTCCCCTGAGCTTCCTGCACAATTTCAGGCTGCTCAGAAAATGCCAATATAACAGAAAATAATTATAATAATAAAATAAAACCTCCCTCTCACACTGCACTTTGCAAGACTGTGACTGTGTGTTTAATGGCCATCATACATTTAAAAGTCTTCCAGTGGGCAGCTGTGTGTCTTCTGGTTTGCTGCACAAAAGTGTCATTCTTCCAGCAGTGTTTGTCCTTTGTATTCCCAAAGCCATGGAATCCTCTCTCCCATTTCCCACAGCTCTGTGCTACAGCCAGCACGGGTGAAAGCCCACAGTGTGCCACAAGCCCAAAAACTGTGGCTGCCCCATCCCTGGAAGTGTTCCAGGCCAGGTTGGATGGGGCTTGGAGCAACCTGGGATGGTGGAAGGTGTCCCTGCCCATGGCAGGGGGCTGGAATGGGATGGGCTTTAAAATAATATGACCAGAAGTGCATTTTTTTTATTTATTTATTTATTTATTTATTTATTTATTTATTTTAAAACCCTATTTTAGTGGTCCCTCGGTCACAGACTCCTCAAACATGCAGGTTTCTTGTGACTGGTTAGCAGCTCGGACAGCAAATTGTCTGTCCTTGGCTAGAAAGCTCTCTCTGCACAAATTTATGCCAGATTGGCAAATCTTCTCGTGATTATTTCATTTGTTGAGCTTCTGTGGCTGAAAGCACAAGGAATTTTGTGAAATGTAATGTTTTGGGCCAAGGCCAGGTTGGAAGGGGCTTGGAACAGCCTGGGATAGTGGACGGGGTCCCTGCCCATGGCAGGGGGTTGGACCAAGGGTGTCTTTAAGGAGCCTTCCAGTTCTAGGATTAGGTGATGCAACTCTGCTGGAAGGATGAAAAGGATGGGCCACTGCTGGATTCCAGCTTGGCTTCACTCCAGGTTTACCTTGGAGACCTCACCAGAGGCTCCAGGAGAAACCCCAGTCCCAGGGCCGTGGTCATCAGCTCCTCTCTGACCTCAGTAGGGCTGGGATATCATCCCACATCCCGTAAAAATGCTTCAGCCTCTTCCCAAATCCTATATCAGCATGATTTGAGATTCACTTGATGGCCCCAAACCTGACCTCCCTGACCCTGGGGATGGCTGGAAAACATCCCACTTCCACTAAAGATTAGGAAAGTCACCTGAGACAGAAAACAGGCTGCTGGGGCTGAGTTTGGAGATTACTCTCCAGAAAGAGGAAAAGCTGAGTGTTTGTGGTGTCTGTGCCCAGCTTTGCCAACCCAGCTCGTCTGTGGCAGCAAACGGACAGAGATTTGCAGTAATTGAATGGAATAATACACTGGAAATTTTAAATGTATTTCATTCAGAGATAAATTAGGCTGTCATTAAATAGTGTCAATTAATGTACTGCCCAATGGATTCAGTAATTGCTTTTTTTTTAAGAGGCAGCATGGTAATATCTACTCATTCCTAAAGGGATAATGATGTTGATTTAAACTAGTGGAGGTGTAAACACCAACCCCATGTGCCACAGCCCAGTACAACAAACCCAAAAGTTCACTTTGATCACGAAACTACACTTCATGCATCCCCTAATCCCTCTCTTGCTCCCATCTAGAGCAGCCAGGAATTAGCACTGGTTTCACAGGATAAACTTGTATCTTGTTTCTTTCCTGCCCCAAAAGCTGAGGATGTTTTTTACAGGGGGTTTTCTTTAAGGATGCAAAAGAGAAAGGGAGCACCTTCTCCTTAGCTGTCTGCTCTGTATCTGTACAAGACCACCAGTTTAACCAGTAAAACTGCTGGAAATTTAATGCCAGAATTTCTGAAGAACCTCAAAAAAAACCTATTTGGATTTGTGGGTTTGTGACATGAAGTTTATCCCAAGTTACTCTCAGGTTTCCCTCCACTATGGAAAATCCTGCAGCCAGAGTAGAAAAAGCATTTCCTAAAATTTTAAGGGCTCCCTGTGACTGTGTCTTCCCAACCAGCTCCTGGAGCCCCACACGCTGGATTTTCCATCCCACTTCATCTCTCCCCCTTGCCTTGCTCCTTGCTGAGTTAATTCCCCTCCCTATGAGCTGCCCTCTCCTTTCATCCCTCTTTTAATGAGCTAAGTTGTAGTTAACAATTCTCCTCTTTACTGCAACAGGGGTAGGAACCGGGTTAAAATTCAGGGCTGTTCCCTCGGGCTCCCTGGAAATTCAGTCCAAGCCAAGAGAGTGAATTTGCCACAGGTGCTGGAGGTAACTCCTGACATGACTTGTGGCTACACCAGCAAAGGCAGCCCTAAAAACATACTGATTTTCCAGGCAGCATCACTTCCCTCAGAGCAACTCCAGGTTTAGTCACTGTCGATTTTTCTGCTCTTTTTTTTTTTTAGTTAGACTGGAAGTTTATTTTGCAAACAGAGAAGCTGAGGACTTGTAAATGTATATATACATGTATTTATTTTTACATGTGTGTGTGTATATATATGTGTGTGTATATTTATATATATGTATGGACACACGTATATAGATGTGTATCTTCAGGATGGATATTTGGGGAAATTTTTAGATTTTTGCAGCTTGCAGCACTCAGTGCCTCCAGCCCAAGAGTGGAAGCTGACACGAGGTGAACCCAAAACTGAGCCCCTGTTTGGAGAGGAGCCGTGGTGTTCCTGCAGTGGCTGAGGAGGAAGGATGGGGAGCAGCCCTCACCAGTTAATTTTAACAAAGCACACATTTTCCTGGCTCCGTCATGGACTTGCATATTTTAACTCCTATCTTCTGTTCNATATTCATATATTCAAGAATTTTTGTTAAAATTTAAGCTACGGACTATGCATGTATATTTACATATATATCATGCCTAAATCTTTTTTTAGATCTAGATATTGATGTCTAGATTATATAGATATCTGCACACTGTACATACACACAAGCAGCCAAAAGAAGCAGAGAACCTACTTGCTTTGCCCAAGGCCTGACACATCATCACCTAAAGGAAGTTTTATTCCAGAATTTCACCTTTTTTGTTTCCCTTTAAAGACTCAACTCCAGGAATCGAGTGAATCTTTTGTAACCACAGTTTTCTTCCAACAGGCAACCAGGAAAAGCTGTTTAATCAAAAGTTTTATTCNCTGTCGATTTTTCTGCTCTTTTTTTTTTTTTAGTTAGACTGGAAGTTTATTTTGCAAACAGAGAAGCTGAGGACTTGTAAATGTATATATACATGTATTTATTTTTACATGTGTGTGTGTATATATATGTGTGTGTATATTTATATATGTGTATGGACACACGTATATAGATGTGTATCTTCAGGATGGATATTTGGGGAAATTTTTAGATTTTTGCAGCTTGCAGCACTCAGTGCCTCCAGCCCAAGGGTGGAAGCTGACACGAGGTGAACCCAAAACTGAGCCCCTGTTTGGAGAGGAGCCGTGGTGTTCCTGCAGTGGCTGAGGAGGAAGGATGGGGAGCAGCCCTCACCAGTTAATTTTAACAAAGCACACATTTTCCTGGCTCCGTCATGGACTTGCATATTTTAACTCCTATCTTCTGTTCAGCAGCTAAAAAGAGACTTTCATTCCCGTTTTGGCTGCTGTGCCTGGTTTCCCATTCCCGGGCTGTCACACAGGCTCTATTCTTGCAGCCACCCAGTGCTGATAACGGGGGAAGGACGAGACACCCCAGAGCTGCTCCCTCAAACAGGTGGGGGTTTCCTGCAAGCACCAACTTCCACAAGCCCATCACTGTTATGGCTGTGGCAAGCAGGGAATATGAATCAGCACAGAGGCTGAATTAGCTTTCTGCCCACAGCCCTTCCCAAGGAATTCTTACAGAGATATATTTGTGTTTAAGGAAAGAGATTAGAGGGAGCCATAGAAAGGCAATCCATCATCCACAATTAGGAATAAATGAGGGCAGGGGCAAGAGAAAGTTTCTGCCTTTGAGTCTTTTTTCAGGACTTTATGTATATGTATATATTTTTANTCACCTTTTTTGTTTCCCTTTAAAGACTCAACTCCAGGAATCGAGTGAATCTTTTGTAACCACAGTTTTCTTCCAACAGGCAACCAGGAAAAGCTGTTTAATCAAAAGTTTTATTCTTATTGCCATCATTTCATCATCAACATCTCACCATCAACATCCTGGTGCCACTCTGGGCTCCCAACAAGAGCAGGATTCTCAAGGGACCTCCCTCTATTGAAGGAGGGAACTGATGCATCAGCAAAAACCACAACTCAGTGTAACCAAGACATAAATCATCAAAAAACTCAGATTTCCACACCAACACACAGCCCCAGCACCCCTGTCCTTGCCTCTCCCAGGAGGAACTTTCAGGAGCACTGAACTTACCCAAAACCTTTCTGAAAAGACCTGATTTGCTTGGGAAGTGTGGGAGGTGAAAGGTTCCTTTGAGGAGATTTAAAGTGAACACCATTAGCAGCACATTGTTCATTCAGCCCCTCTATCCATGACATGAGAACAAAATGATCTGATCTAAGCAAAACTTCTGGTTTCATAGCAACAAAGAGTATTTTTTTTAAAGTGGGGAAATATAATGCAAATCAGGGCTTAGGTGCATAACTTGTGACTACTTTATTTCCTGTACTAGAGTCTGTTGAAACACTATTAAAATATAATTTAACTAAATGGCTTCCTGGAAAACAGTATTTAAAAAAACCTTTCTAGTTTAAAAGTCAAAAAATGTCAAAGTGGTTCATGCATGAAAAATAAAAATGCTTACATAAGTCTTTCCATGAGATCTCAAAATAATTTTGGAAGAAAATAGTGTGGATTGCTCTTCCCTAGTGCTGGGAATCAAGAGCCATATCTTGAGGAATGGACATCTCCACTAAATCTACCAGAACCAAGTTATTTTGAATTTTGGATCTCAGCAGATCTTTCTGCCTTACAGATTTGGGTGAAAATGGCCACGGCTCCCACGTTGTGCCTGTGCTGGGTGTTCCAGGCACAGAGCAGAGCTGAGGGATAAATACCAGTTTTACAGGTAAAAAATAATTTCTTATTCAGATGTTTTCAGGCTTGATCTTGAGGCAAATTGCATTTGTGGTCTTCAGTCCTGACAAAGAGTGATTGGCTAAATTTTATCTGGCTCTGGGAGCAGGAGAAATTGGACCGTGATTTTCTGAGCAGTTCATTTATGAGCTACTTCAAGGATCCCAATTTCCCAATCAAAGCAAAATTTGGCCAGCCCAGATCTTGCCTTTAATCTTCTTTGTTTTCTGCAAAATGAGGAAACAGTTCCATCAGGGCAGTCAAATCTATGAGTTTTCAGGAATATTTTATCATAAATCCCTCCCACAGGCTGAAACTTCTAGAGTTTCCCTTCCCCATTGGGAAAATGGGGCTAAAAGAGTTTTGGGGTGATGGTCAGAGGGGGACAACCAACTGGTGTGACAACTGAGGTCACACCAATTCCTCCCCACCCCCAAAAATGTGCTCAAGTGCTTCACTGCCCTTCCCCAACGAAAAAATGCTCCAGATGTTTAATCCAAACTCCCTGGCTGCCATTTAGAGCCTTTATGTCTTTTCATGTCCCTGATGAGCACTAACAGAGAAACATTAGCACATAATATAAAATATTAAACACCTGTTGTAAATATTAAATTATATACAAGTACAACCTGGCAAAGATAATACTCGATACTTTGTTTACATTGCTGCTGATTAATATTGGAGATTAAAATTAATACACAACATAAACATCAACATGCTTTTAGCATGCAACTAAGCCAAACAATTTCATCAGCACAAAATGTTCTCGTCCTTTCAAAACGAGACACACTAAAAACAAAGCTGCCCTGAAAATATCATCACTGAAATCAAACTCCAAGTGCAAAATATTTGGATCATTAGAGATTTTTCCCCCCACTTTGGAAATGCTGTTTTCCATGCTCAAAGGCCATGGTTGGAGACAGTCAGAAATTAAGAAAGAGGGTGGGTTTAGATGGGATATTGGGAAGAAATTCTTCCCTGTGAGGGTGAGGAGGCCCTGGCACAGAGAAGTTGTGACTGTCCCATCCCTGGAAGTGCCCAAGGCCAGGCTGGATGGGGTTTGAAGGAACCTGGGATATTGGAAGGTGTCCCTGCCCACGTCAGGGAGTTGGACTAGATGGGGCATTAAGGTTTCTTCCAACCCAAACCATCCTGGGATTCCATTCTGTGTTCTGTGAAATCCCACCGTGATGGGCAGATCCTCATCTTCATCACAATGTCTGTCCCCTCTTCACTGCTGCATCATGGCCACTGATATTTTCTCTCCTGAAAAAGCATTAAAAAGGGGATGAGTTGAGGAAATTGTTGGATTTAAGGTACACGAGGTCTTCCTTTGGAAAGGCTCACCAGTGGAAAGAGACTGTGGGAGAAGGGTGCAGTCAAACTGATCAGAGCCCAAAGGGGTGAGACAAAGGTGATCAGAGGTCAGGAAAACCTGAAGTCTGAAGGAAATGGGGAAAAAAGACTGAGGGAAGGGCTTCCAGCAGTCCTCAGAGGTACAACAGCCCTTCAGAGAGTTCTCCATAGCCACTGCAGGCAGGACAAGGAGGGGTGAACTAAAGTGCAGCACATTTGAGGGAGGCTTAAGGAAACCTTTCCAATGACAAGGTTAATTAAGCAGGGGTATGGATTAGCTGGGGAAGCACAGGAGCCCACGTCACTGGAAGTCTTTAAGAACAAGTTGGACGAGCGTGTAGGAATGACGTGGAGCAGAGCATCACCTTGGAACTGATGTGTTAAACACACATCTCTTTGCTCTGATTGCTCTTATCCCCTGCATTCTATCTCCACAGGAGTCTGTCCAGCTGGATTTTAGCCACATGGGAGCTAAGAGGTGCATTAGCTCCTCAGCAAGCTCTCAGACATCAACCAGCACAAGAGGAGACTGAGGCCAGGAGATTCCCACGGGGACACCACTGTCCTTGTCCAGGATGGAGCAACACCCAATGCTCTGCCCGAAAATCCCGTGGCTGATGCCTCTGCAGGGAACCAGGCAGGATGTAAAGCAGAGGAGGCAAAATGTGGGTGTGTAATTAGGTGACAGCACATGTCCTGGCAGATGATTGCAGTGCTAAAGCGTGCCATATGCTGCGGCTCCTATGGAAATCTTCCTCAGCTGACATCATTACGGAGCATTTGGGAACATACGCCGCTCCCTTATGTTTTCTCTGTCCTTCCTAAATGTTGCCAAGCACCAAATACCTAAACACAATTAACCTCTGACATCACATTGAAAGGCTCTGCAACAGCCTCAAAGAGCAGGGAGCTTCTCCCAAATATCCCTGGAGTGTTCTACCTGGAGAATTGATGTCTAGAGCTGGGACAAATCCATAGGTGCTGCAGCAGCCAGCACTGGGAGCAGGCAGCTCTTCACCCATCCAGCAAAGAAGTGGTGAATCAGGTGTGCCAAGGTTTGGGGTCAGCAATGACAGGACAGGACAGAAATGAGGTGGAGTGCCCAGGGCATCCCAGCCATGACCTGGATCTCAGCAGCCTGAAAGCTCCCGGTGCAAATCGTTAAGGAATTCAGAAAGGTTAGATCAGAGGGGAAGTAGGGAAAGAGAAATTGCCAACAGGGTTTTTTTTTCAGAGCAAATTCCTGTCAATCCTTCCTGCTCTTTGACAGGAGAACCAGCCGGGAGGATGAAAGGAGGATGGAGGGAAGGGAGGATGGAGGGAGGGGAGGACAGAGAAAGTGGAGGATGCAGGGAAGCCGTAGCTGTGACAGAGCCTCTCTGAGGGCAGGCTCCTGGCACCGTCTTGGTTGACAACTTTGCCAACAAACAAAGGAAACCTGATCCAGGTGAGGTTATAAAGGGAGGGCACAACAGAGGGGAGGAAACCTGCACCCCTCCAGCTGTTATCAGGCATTCCCTGCCGGGCTGCGAGGGGCACCCAGTCCCCGTAGATCCAGAATTTGCTTTAGCGACTCAGTGATAGACTCGGGAGTGTGTTAGAAAGTGTGTGCATAACCCTGGGCTGTGAGAGCTTCCAGCTTCTTGGAAGGCAGATAGTTAGAAAAAATAAACTCATGTCATTTGTTTTGAGTGAGCCACACAAAATTCAGTAAGTGCAAAGAGGTAAAGGGGCTGTGTTTTGGATGGATAAATAACCCCCAAATCTAGGCTGGGGAACAGCATTTGGATGGGTCTAAAACACCACGAAAACAGCTGAGGAGGTTGTGGTGGGCCCCAGCTTGGGATGATGCTCAGGAGGGAAAGGGCAGGGCCAGGGCCACCTTTGGGTGCACCCATGGGAGGTGACAGAGGTGACAGCTCTCCCGGGGCACGAGGCAATGCTCCACAAGGCTTAAGGATAACACAGATGAGCTGGAGCTGGTCCAGGAAAGAGCAACCTGACATGGTCTGGAAACAACAGCCAACGCAGAAGGGATTAAAGAATTGGGGGCTGCAGACTTTTTCACCATCTGCTATTTAAAAAAAAA
>VZTZ01050620.1:112779-147708 GCA_013400955.1 Drymodes brunneopygia | reverse complement strand
GAGAGAGAGAGAGAGAGAAAACAAGCTCAGGTTTTGTCTACTTTACCCGGAGACAGGGTGATAATTGGATACATTCAGCTGCCTGTTTCACAATGAGCAGCTTCACAGCAGTGGTTGGCTCCCCAAAGTGGGTCTCTGGCTCCTGGGCTGAGGTTTCCCAGGCAGCACCTTCCCTTTGCAGCAATGCAACACAGCACACAAAGCTTGGTCACGATTTTTCTCCATCACCCAGGGCACCCTTAGCTGCTTCTTAACTTAACTTCTGAAGCTCACAGTGATGAGATCCTTTTATTTCTATTAATTTTACAAAAGTTGCCCTGTGAACACCTGCGTGTGTTTCACTGGACCTGTCCCGGAACAGCCACGTACATTGTTCATTAAATTTCTGCTTTCCACCATTTTTTGCAAGGCTGTTTCCCAAATCACTTCTTTGCAGTAGTGCTTTTTTTGGTGGTTTTTTTTCCCCCTCGGATGGGTTCTCTGAATTTTTTTCATTCCCAGTGGAGGCCTGGGCATCCTAAGGAAGTGGGATAAGAGTCCCCCCTCACACGGGGTGGGCAGAGCAGACATGGTGCCCATTGTTCTCTGCATCCGCCGCGGCTACGAGAGGAGGAAATCGGCTTTATCTGAAGCAAAGAGAGACATCCATGAGGAAAATTATTGGGAAAAACTTCCTGGCAGTGGCAGAGCAATGCATGGGAACAGACACCACAGGCAAGGGAGGAAACAGCCGTGGTTTTAAGGCACAGCCTTGCAGGAGATGCTGCCCCAAACATAGGGAGGGGACATTGTCACCTCGTGGGCCACACCTGATCCTGTCCCAAAGGTTTCCCCTCTCTCCCTACCCCATTACATCACTTTTATGGGGTCTCTGCATCCCCTCTCTGCTGCCAGCACCAAGCTCCAGGGTCTCACCCTCACCCTCTCGCACTGAGCATCCCTTTAAAGGTTGAGAAGATTCCACACTTCCTGAAGGGCTGGGAGAAGGGCAGAGGTTTTTTACAAGGCTCTGAGGTGGATGAGGGTGAGGATGGAGGTTTCATCTCCCCTCAGGAGTAGCATTTGGCAGGGGGAGGTGCCTGGTGGTATCCACTGAAGCCCCCTGCCATTGTCAGTGTGCAGGAATGTGCTGCAGGCTCTGCTCTGGAGCCCACCCAAGCATCCTCTGCATGCAGGAGGTCCCTGCTAATGGCAAAGCCACCTGTTATTCCCTCAAAAACACACTGGAAATAAAATCCAGTTTTCTTCTGCTAGCCCTAGCAGCCAAGCAACCAAAAACCCCAAAGTGCTGCAAGCTGCCTTTTAACTAAATTATTCTCTTTGAATAATATTGAAGGGGAGAAAATAGAGCAGAGCCAGCCCAAGTAGGCACAGCCACCATGGCTTGGCACATGGCAGCAGCCAACACCAAGAGCAGAGTAAGCTACTGGCTCATAAATCCCCTGTCCAGTGGGTTTTGCTTATTTTTTTATTTGTTGGGGGGGCAGAAAAATCAAGCGATGCAATCTGTTGTTCACTTGGCACTTCTCAGGTGTCTCCCTGCCCCTAATCTGGGATAAAAACTGTAGGCTGCTGAGCTGTAGGAAACATCTGAGCATGGAAATGTGGGCTGGGATGGATGTCTCAGGAGGTTCTGCCACTCACCGTGGGCACACATTTCCTGGAAAGCCAGAGAACAGAAAAAAAAAATAAATAAAGCCCTTCCCTTCCACCTGTGTCCTTGCTAATCACCTCAGCAAATGTCTCAGCCCATCAGGTGGGGTGGAGGGAACCCCTCCTTGTCCCAGCAGGTCCTCAGGCCTCGTGCTGGCCACCAGAGCCATTTGGATGCCCATGGAATGGCACAAAACCAGGTGGCTCCGAGCCAGAGCCCGGGCTGGCAGACCTGCAGGCAGGAGGGTGCCACCAGGGCTCTGCCAACAAGCTGCTCCTGGCATCCTCTGCTCCCCAGCATCCCTGCCCTCCCCACAGCCTTCCTGGCATCCTCTGCTCCCCAGCATCCCTGCCCTCACCACAGCCTTCCTGCAACCCTCTACTCCCAGGCANGCTCCCCAGCATCCCTGCCCTCCCCACAGCCTTCCTGGCATCCTCTGCTCCCCAGCATCCCTGCCCTCCCCACAGCCTTTCTGCTCCAGCGCATCCAAACCCGTGGCTGCACTGACATTGCTGCAATCACAAATGCAAAGTTTAGGATCTCTGCCCTGAGTTAATCCCTGGTGGTCCCTGATGTTCCCTGCTTTGCCTCTGCATCTCTGCATTTCCAGGCAATAAAATGACATTACTGGCAAAAAAAAAAACCCATTTCAGCCTGCGGGCTGAGGCTCCCTGGGGCCCGGCAGGGTTGGGGCAGCTCGTGTCAGGGAAAAGTCACGACCCACAGAGGAAGGAAGCTCCAGCAAAGAGGTGTATTTTTGTTACTGGGGCTGTGCTTTAAGTTTCTATAGCTACCAGAAGTGACTTGTCAGGAAATGCTGCTGCTCCCTTCTCCACACGCAGCTTTGGGGTGGAAAAGCAGGAAAAGGGGCCCGTAGGAAATTGTTGTAGCTTCCCATATTTAAGCACCTCTCTTCCTCTCGTCTCCAAACCCCCTTCCTGGGATGGAAGAGCACATTTGGTGATGCTTCACTGAGCTCAGTGATCAGATTGCAGGGCCAGATGCAGCTCAGTTTCCCTGCAGAGCTGAGTGGTGGTGGCCAAGGATCCCGAAATCCGCTGGGAAGCAGCATGCCAGGCTGGGCAGGGGATGCTGCCAGAGGGGTTGGTCCCCAGCCCTTGGGTTTCCAAGTCCTGGGCATGGATGTTGCCTCTGCTGAGCATCCCTCTGTGCCCTGCAAGGACCCTGCAGAAATGCAAACCTCACTCCATTTTTGCTCCCTTCCCCTGATCCATCCATCCTTTGGGGTTTACATATAAATGAACATGGCATGCAATGGATGACCTTTAAATCACTTGTAATTCTGCTTTCTGTTTTTTGAGGAGGTCCAGCCCTCAGAAGAGAAGGAAAAGGGCCAGAGGAGAGTCACAACCTCTCAAAAGCCAGAAGCACACCTTGGAGCCTGCACTGAATCCCGAGGCCACCTTTTCCTTCTGGTGCTGGCATCCACAGCTCCCTGCTGCAGCAATAAAATCCACCTTCCTCCTTCAAACAATGAGCCAGTCTTCCCTGTGCTCTCAGGAATATTGTGCACAGTGTTCCACACGGTGCCTAAATTGCTCAGCAGGACACAGGGGTGCTCAGACACAAAATGACAAACAGGGTGTAAAGACCATTTCCTCAAAGGGGTTGAGGTAATCGAGTCCTACCAGTAACAAACCCCACTTTGTCCAGGGGTGGACGTGTTTCTGGAGGCATCATCCAGACCCCAGGTGTTTCTCCTCCTTTTTCCAAGTGTTGGGACACAACAGCAATGTGTTCACAGCCCTGAAAGTTCATTTTCTCTAACAGCTTGGGTGTCTTTCCACAGCGCACACAAACACACGCACAGATGTCCGTGTAAATATTCCATCTGTACTTATGAATCAGTAAAATGCGAGGCTGGGGAGGTCAGGGGTTGGGTTCATACAAACATCCTGAAGTTCAGCTGTTTCCCCCAAAGCTTGTCTGAACTGTGTGTGACCTCCTTCAGTCTGGAAAAGCGAGGCAGCCGCTGCTCCTCGCGAGGTTACCGACACATCGTGAATCTGGAGAAGTCTGCAGCACCACCAGCAAAAACAAAAAAAAACAAAAAAAAACAACCACTTTCCTCAGAGTATTCATTTGATGCTTGGCTTCAGCTGCTGAGCAGGGCCAGAAGGGCTCTGGGTCATAGACAAATGCCAGACAGTGCTTTGGACACCTTCCAGCCACGTGGGCATGGACTTCAGGTGTTCCTTTGCCTGTTCTTGCTGTAACCCTTGAGACCCAAGGCACAGAAAGTGGTCGAAGAAGTTTCCTAACCAAACAAAAGCTGCCTCTTTATCCTCATTATAAATTCTGCCTCCTTCCCACAGCAGGGAGGTGACTCGGGCTGAGCCTGGACGGAGGATCTTGCAGATATTCACAAGCAGGATGGAACCCCGGGATCCTGGGGGATATTTTGCTGCCTGCTCACTGACATCACAAGGCATTTCACGACATTAAAATCATCGTTCTTTAGCATAACTCACAAACAAAACAAAGCCACCTCAGGTCAGCGTTTTAGTTGTAAGTTGCTTAACAGAAAAACGATATTTCTGCCTTTTTTTTCTAACACGGATCTTGCTACATTTTGATGTTGTGTGAAATGCCAGGAGATTAACAGCTTCTCTCTCCTGGGGTCTGCAAAACCTCCTTTTACCACTGAAACTAATTATGCTGTTAACCACTAATGCCCACGAAGGAGAGCTAATGAGTCGGCAGACAGTGGGTGTTTTATCTGCCCTGCACAGGGAGCTGCAGCCACACAACACCCAGAACTGACAGAAAACTCCCCTGGCAGACAGACAGACAGACAGACTGCCTGGCTGAAGGGAAAACCATGCAGGAGGTGACACAACTGCTCCCAAACACCGTGCCTCCATCCCCTGCAGGGCTTAGGGAAACAGTGGAGGAGATGTAAATGAAAAGATGCCCCCTTTGCTTTTACACCCCCAGGACGTTGTCAGCCTTAATGAGTTAATATTGTTAAATCCTCCTGTGCTCATCAGCTGGGAAATGGGGTGGGAAAGGTGCTTTCCAAAGGAGGCCCTCCCAGGACAGCATTTGTGTATTCCCATCTCCTCCAGCCATCTGCTGCCTTTCCAGGTCCCCCCAGGAGACCTGTCCTGTGGTTGATGGTGTGTTTATTGCTATTGTCATCATCATTTCTCGGTGTTGATATCACAGAAGCAGCTTGGAGCACTAATCACGGTCCCTTCCTGTCTCAGCAGGGCTGGAGCCATCGGACAAGGGAGCTAAGAGGGGATGAATTTGAGCAGGCTCCTCTGTGAAGCTGAGATGGTGGATATCCAGGGAAAACACTCCTGATTTGGCTCACCCTTGAACCTCCGGTAGGAGAGATCTCTGGTGGGGCAGAAAGATTCTTAAATGGGCTCAAACATAACCAGTCTTGTTCATCAATTTGTCCACAGGACTGACAATGTTTTCCATTGTCCTTAGGAAACCACAGGAATTAAATTCTCATTGTACAGTGGAGCTCAGGGGTGAGAGATGACCACAGGAAATGGTGATACCACAATTTTTTCCTTAGACATTCCTCTTGGGGCAGCCAGTTCAAATTCTTCCTTTTCTCCACATCACAAAGGCTGGACTCAATGATCCTGGAGGTCCTTCCCAACCTTAATGATTCTCTGAGTCTGTGACCAGCACTCCTGGGGGCAGAACCAGAGCTGGGGTGCATCTCCAAGGGCCCAGCCTGAATCCTTGGGGTGGGGGACACCTTAAACTCTGCAACCCACTTTGGGCTCACTGCAGGCATTAATACCTGTTAGGAGTCATGCCATGGATCATGTTTAGTGAATCCAATAGAAAAAAATTTTCCTTGACCTCAACAAAGGTCCTGGGAGCAGAAGGAGACACACTGGTTGCTGACTCCGTGGTGGGCAAACCCCAGGATAGGAGTGGGACAAGACTGGGATGCCCAAATGTGCCTGGGAGCTTTCCAGCTCTTTTCCCATCCTCAAACAGCTGAATCTGCATTCACAGCCCCACTTTGTCACCTCTCACCTGTGCACACAGCAGGTGATTTCCCTGCATGTCCCCAGTTTTTAACCCACATATCCACGTTGTTAATTATGCTCGGGGAAAGCGGCAGCATCGCCACCCCAAATCGGCCCCCACATTTCCCTGCCTTCCTTCCCGATTCACAGAGCTCCTCCAAGCCCCTCATGACCAACTTTCTCTGCTGTGCAGCCTTTCCCCAGCTCCCCCAGTTTTGAGCCTAAGAACATTTTTATATCTCTTGCTTTGATGGATCATTCAAAGGCTTCAATCGCCGTGTCTGGGGTTTTGTAGCCTTTCCTGAGCGCTGCTGTTTACATCGGGGACTTTCAATTGCACGGCAGCTCCTTCATGAAAACCTCACTTCCTCACACTTGGGTTGAACTTGTGGCTTCAAATTGTCTCTTTCCGTGTGTTTGTAAACATTTTCTGTGTCTGCTACGGCCAGGCAGCAGCTCTCTGCTTCCAGGGAAGAAATTGCTGCTAAAGAAACATCGCCGGCGCGGCTGTGATGGGTTCTGAAGGCAGAGAATAAAGTATAAGGTGCCACAGAGGTAGAAAAAAGGAGGTCAGAAAGCTTCAGAGACTCATGCAAGCCTGGAAAACATCTGGAAGTGGAGCTGGGAGTGGGGAAAACTAGCAAAGGGAAAGCTGTTTTCCCATATTTTTGCCTTCTCCTCTGCATTCCCTTTGCTCCCTGTGGAGCTGTGGGGTCTTTGTGCCCAGGAGAGGGGACTGGACCCATCACAGGCCAAACCAGGGGACAGAGATCAGGGCAAAGAGCCCCAGGGGGCTGGAACCCGAAGCTGGACTCGAGTTACACATTTGGGAGATACTTTTTTACAAGGCAAATTCAGCATTTTGGGGATTTCAGGGGTAAGCAGCATTACCAGTGGAGGCCAACCCAGCACAGACACACCCTGGGGTTTCACACCAGCGAGCTGGGACCTTGATTTATGTCATCTGCCATTGCAAAGGTCTTTTGGGGCTCCTCGGCTTCCAAGCAGCTCTGCCTCATCCAGGGGAGCTGGGAGGAGACATCTGGAATGTTGTCCACTCTGATCTGGAGCCTCTGGGGTCTCTCCTTCTCCACAGAGAGGGTGGAGCCCAAGGGACTTTCCCTCACTCAGGGCTCAACATCTGGTGGAACCACCACCCCTGGAAGTCTTCAAAAAGGTTGTGCATGTGGCACTTGGGAATATGGTTTAGTGGTGAACCCATAGTGGCCTTTCCTCCTCTCATTCCTCNCTTGGGTTGAACTTGTGGCTTCAAATTGTCTCTTTCCGTGTGTTTGTAAACATTTTCTGTGTCTGCTACGGCCAGGCAGCAGCTCTCTGCTTCCAGGGAAGAAATTGCTGCTAAAGAAACATCGCCGGCGCGGCTGTGATGGGTTCTGAAGGCAGAGAATAAAGTATAAGGTGCCACAGAGGTAGAAAAAAGGAGGTCAGAAAGCTTCAGAGACTCATGCAAGCCTGGAAAACATCTGGAAGTGGAGCTGGGAGTGGGGAAAACTAGCAAAGGGAAAGCTGTTTTCCCATATTTTTGCCTTCTCCTCTGCATTCCCTTTGCTCCCTGTGGAGCTGTGGGGTCTTTGTGCCCAGGAGAGGGGACTGGACCCATCACAGGCCAAACCAGGGGACAGAGATCAGGGCAAAGAGCCCCAGGGGGCTGGAACCCGAAGCTGGACTCGAGTTACACATTTGTGAGATACTTTTTTACAAGGCAAATTCAGCATTTTGGGGATTTCAGGGGTAAGCAGCATTACCAGTGGAGGCCAACCCAGCACAGACACACCCTGGGGTTTCACACCAGCGAGCTGGGACCTTGATTTATGTCATCTGCCATTGCAAAGGTCTTTTGGGGCTCCTCGGCTTCCAAGCAGCTCTGCCTCATCCAGGGGAGCTGGGAGGAGACATCTGGAATGTTGTCCACTCTGATCTGGAGCCTCTGGGGTCTCTCCTTCTCCACAGAGAGGGTGGAGCCCAAGGGACTTTCCCTCACTCAGGGCTCAACATCTGGTGGAACCACCACCCCTGGAAGTCTTCAAAAAGGTTGTGCATGTGGCACTTGGGAATATGGTTTAGTGGTGAACCCATAGTGGCCTTTCCTCCTCTCATTCCTCTTTTTTTTTTTTTTCCTTTCCTGAGTCACAGAGCTGAGTTTTGGACCCTGGGCTGGGTTCCTGGCTGCTCTCAGCAAGCTCCTCTCTAATGACTTCCAGCAGCTCGCTTGCAAGACTCTGCATTTCTCAGGTTGCTGCCATAAATGCACAAATCAGCTGTTATAATGAGCTTTGGGTGGCTGCACCCCTCCTCTGACCCCAGCCAGGGAGCACCAAGTTCCCTGGGTCTGGATAAATCACGGGGGGGGAGGGGGGGAGTTGNGGGGGGAGGGGGGGAGTTGTTGTGGGGCTTTGTTTTCCACCAGAATTTATTTAACCACACAAACCCCACCCTGGGGTCACAGGGACCCGAGTGCCACGCAGGGAGAGCCCCTTGGGAGCTGAATGAAGCCTCTGTGGCAGCTCACAGTGACACCTCTGTGTGACACTCTCCAGGCTCCCTGTTGTGCTGGCTCCTCTGGCCCAGGGTGGCACAGCCACCCTCTGATGCCCCTCTGGATGCTGGGATGTGCAAGCATCAGGGCTGAAACCCCCCTGGAGCTGGGAGGGGATTCATGCCTGATTCCTGCAAAGCCTGGGGCTGGAGCAGGGAGCCAGGGGAGTCATGGATGCTGAAACCTCGTATTTAAGAGATAATTCAGATTTTTGGTCACTAGTCCTGCCTGTTCTTTTCCCAGATTAAAGCTCTGGGGCCTCAGTGGCTTTGGGACAGGGATTGTGGCAATGGTGGCTCTGATGCCTTATCTGGGCTACCAAAAAACAGAGGCCAAACAAAATTAGGAGAATAAAAATTATTTGTTTATTTATTTATTTATTTATTTTTATTTATTGAAGGGCCTTCAGGTACATTTAGGGCAGACGAAGCCACCCCAGGGGCTACACCCAAAAATGGATTACAGGTCATGGGTTTTCATACTCTTCTAAATTTGGTCCATTTGCGTATTGGGGGTTAATATTCCAATTACAGCTTCAGGTAATGAAGTCATTTACCCCAAGTTTGCTCCCCCCCAAACTCACTTTTGTTTCCATCTCTCAGGGCCTGGGACAGTCAGGTGTCCTGGATTGCCAGACCTGGAGAGGAATTGTTGTGTCTGACCCAAATGGGAAAGCAGCAGCTGCCACTGGAGATGGAGTTTAGAGTTATGCACTAAAGAATTGCAGGATTACAAATGTATGAAAAATATAAAAGCTAAAATCCTAAGGCATGGGGTCTGCCTGTTAAACACACTCTTTCCATGCCCTTTTGGCAAACAGTTTGGTATTCATGGATGTAGCCCAGGGCACCTGCAGTGCTGGGGGCAGCACAGAGCCCCAGGCAGGAGCTCAGCATGGAGTCCAGTGGGCAATGAGGTGCTGGGTGTTGGGTCATCACCATCCCAAAATCTCTGTCTCCTCTGGGAGCCCAGTCTGGAGCCAGAGAGGAAAACATTGTGGGTGAGGAGTTCCATGGTGTCCCTGGAGACTCAGTCACAGCTGAACACCTCCTGATGGACAAGGAAATCGAGCTCAGCACTGCAAGTGAGGCACTCCCTTGGTTTTTGCTGTTGACATTTTTAAACCAATTGGTTTGTCAATGCTGGGTAAACAAAATGGGGAAAAGGCAATTACTGAGGAGAGCAGCAGCAGTGATTGCTATTAGTGTTATTGCCCTCTTCCCTCTGAGCCTTATTAGGTGCTTAGATGAGAGACAGACTTCCCTGAAATGTCAGTGAGCACCAGACACTTGAAAATCCAGCCCTGAGGAGCTTCAAAAATCTTGTTGATTGCTTTAGACATTGGATAAACGTGGGGAACCACAGCAGGGCTGCCCTCAGGTGAGTCCCAGCCACATCCATCAGGGAGAATCAGGGAGGGAAGGGGAGCTGTGCTTTGCAGGCTTCTTCCAGAGAGCTCTGCACAGCAATCCTTGGTGCCAGGGGACAAATCCTGCCCTCACTTCCAGGGAATCAATCATAGAGTCATGGAAAGGCTTGGCTTGGAAGGGCCATTAAAGCACAGCCAGTCCCACTCCCTGCTAAAGGACACCTTCCACTGTCCCTGGCTGCTCCAAGCCCCATCCAACCTGGCCTTGGACATTTCCAGGGATCCAGGGGCAGCCACAGCTTCTCTGGGCACCCTGTGCCAGGGCCTCCCCACCCTCACAGGGAAGAATTTTTTCCTAATATCTACTCAGTTACCCATTTCAAGTAGGGGAAGGGACCTCCTTGCACCCTCACCCTCATCCAGAGTTCTCCACCAGCCTTACTAGAGATGAGTGAAGCAATGACCTTATTTCAAAGGGAAGACAGATTTCCCCCACTTTCCTACAAATGTCAGGTAGGAACAACCCCTGAAAGTGTGGAGCTGAGCAGGAGCTTTCCCAGCGTTGGGTCACTTCACAGCAGCTGGAAGTGGCCAGATCTGGGGTTTATTTACATTTTAGGTGTGTGGAGGAGCACTCAGGGAGGCAGTGCCAGCCCAGGAGAGCCTTTGGTTCCGACAAAGAGCAGGGTGAGGAGCTGATACCCTGGAAGGGAACTGGGCTTGTTCCCAGTGAGCCCAGAGATCTGCTCAGGACTGGAGAAGCAGTGTCAGATCTCCTGGTTCCCACTCCAGGGACCTGTTTATGGTTTGATGCTTCCTTTGAACTCTCCCTCCTTGGAGAGCCATGGCCATGGCTGGTTGTGGATTTCTCCCCTCAGCAGGACATCAGTGGGTCGAGTTCTGCCGACACAGTGGGCTTGCTGTCTCCTGGGGAGTTATATTTACTCTGCCTTTCCTTGCTGTTTTCTTTAACCTAAAATAAGATGTCCCAGACTGAAGAGAGGAAAAAAAAAAAGTGAGCATGTTTTGCTCCCAGTGTCTGGATAAACATCTCACTTCCCAACCCTTAAACAGAGTTAATGGGATGAGCTGTGGGGAGCTCATTGAGATGCAGCAGCTCCAGAGGCTGGAGAGAATTGTGGAGGTGATGGCCTCCCGTTTTCTTTCTTTTTCTGCCTCTTTCCTTTCCTTTTTTTCTGCCTGGCCGTGCCGCACACTGCAAGGTTTGGGAAATCAGCCCCCATCTGCCTTGCCCTGGCTCTCCCGTGGTGCTCCTCGTTAGGAGCGAGTGGCTGTAATTAGCACAGCCCGAGCCTGCTCGCAGCTCCTCCTCGGGGGCAGCTGCTGGCTGCAGCCATCTATTTTCTGCCACCACAAAACAGCGTTCAAGTGCCAGCTTGTCATTTGCTCTGCCCCCGACAGGGCTCCATCCTCCTCTCTGTGAGTCCAAACGAGGTCTGGGAGGTTGGGTTTGCCTCGGAGGAGAAGCAATGATCTGTTTCAGCCTTTTGACAGTGGAGGAGTTGGTAGTTTCTGGGTATTTTTGGTTTTTTGGGGGGTTTTTTTTGTTTGTTTGTTTGTTTTTTTGCTTGGATGGACTTTTTGTCCACCTCAGACCACCTCTGCCTGGATTAAATGAAATGTTTTAAATGTTATCAAGTGCAGCTAGGGCTGAAATGACGTCCTCCATCAGCTGCAGGCAGGGCTGGCTGATTAGCCTGTCACATTTTGTGTCCATTTAAGAATCAAAGATGTGGAAAGAGGGTTGATACCTCTCACAGGCCCTTTCAGAAACACCCAGAGGATGAGCCTGGAGGAGATGAGCCTCCATCAGCTCCCAAAGGTGGGCCAGACAGAGAAGAAGACCACGTGGGCTATCTCAGGATCCCAAAGAAGACCAAGAAGAGGCACCTGCACCCTGGATCCTCCTGTGCATCGCCAGCCCTTCTCCCTGGTTCTGGGGAACCCTAGCAAAAGCACATTTCCCTTGAAGAGGAGAATATTCCTTCATTCTCTCACCTCCAAAACTGATCACAGAATTATTTAGGCTGAAAAAGATCTTTAAGATCATTGGGTCCAATCATTACCACAGCACTGCCAAGGCCACCCCTGACCCATGTCCCCAAGTGCCCCATCCACAGGGCTTTGAAATCCCTCCAGGGATTGGGACTGCCCTGGGCAGCTGTGCCAATGCCTGGCCACCCTTTCTGTGAAGAATTCTTTCCTGATATCCAACTTAAACCTCCCCTGGTAGAACTTGAGGCCATTTCCTCTCATCCTGTCCCTTGTTCCCTGGGAAATGTGTCCCTCTCCTCCACTGCAGTGTTCTGAATGTATGGACCTAGCTAAAGTTATTGTCCCACATCACTGAAACATTCATTTTCTGCCACATGAAACTCAATGTCACCAATGCTCAGCAGCCACACCAGGCCAATACTCCAATCTTGCTCTGCCACCAAAGATTCCCATTAAGGAATCCCAGATCCATCTCCACAAGTGGCACGGGGGCAAATCAAAAGGAAAATCTCCTCTGTGCATCAGCGTTTAGCCATTAGAGCAGCCCTGCAAAGTCTCTCTGCTCTTTCTGTGTGACTTTATTTTGATTGCCTTCTTATATTTTTTCAGACTAACCCCCTTTAAATCTGACCTTCTGAAAAGAACCTTGCCTCTGGACAAAGAGCCCATCATCTTCTGCCCTCCTGAGCCTGCCTTGCCCCCTCAGGAGGTCGTGGCAGCCAGGGGGGATCTCTGGCTGCTGTTCCACCTCCAGGCTCCCCAGTGACCCTGAGCCAATCTCCTGGAGGTCCAGCCCTTTGAGACTGCCAGGAACCAGATGTCACCAGGGGCTGCCAGCCCAGCACATCTTGGTTGACAGCTCAGAGATGTTCCTGCTGCTGCTGCTGCTGCTGGGAAATGACCCAGGGAGCCAGGGAAGCTGCCTGGCAAGGGAAGGAGCTCGGCAGAAACCATGTGAGTCAGCAGCCAGAATGGGAAGCAGTGGTGATGAGGACGGGCAGGGAGAGGGATGATGGATGGGGAGACACCAGCAGCTGCTCCTGAAGCCCCTCTGGAGCAGGGAATGGCTGCAGGGAGGCAGGAGCTGCTCATGGAGCTGCTGCCCTGCAGCACTGGGGACCCTCCTGCCGTGTTCTACCCGGAGGAGATTTTCTCTCCAAAGAGAGGATTTTCTCTCCAACCCAATGATGAAAAAAATAAATGTTGTGGAGGGAATGGGGCATGGGTTAAGCAGCCTACCACAGTGCTTCTGATCTGCCATTTATTTACCACTGGGATTTAAATAACCTGCTCAGGGCTGGATGTGAAATATGACTGAATCAGACAGACACAGCTCAGCGGATGAAAGCCTGAGAAGAGCAAGCATCATTTCCTTCAGCTCCAGGGTAAAAGTTATTTAAGGACAAGGACTTAGCCAAGGAGAGCCCCACAGTCATCTCCAAACTGTCCTCACAGCCAGTAGCCTGGAAGAGAAACCATCCCATGCATTGCTGAGGATTAGGAGCCTTTGGTGCCTGGTCCACTGTAATTTTCAAGGCAGAAGCCCCAGGGTTGTCCACACCATTTCCTCCCCTCCCTCCCATACCTATCTCTGCTGGTGGAGCTGAGAAAACCAGAGAAAATGACTCAAATTCAAAGCCCTCACTACATCTATTGCAAAAACATCTGCAGCACAACATCTGCAACGTCTGCACTGCGTGCTAAACCAGAGATCTGAGCTGTTCCTTGCACGTTTTCACACCACAAAACTATTCAGAGGCTCAAAAATTGGTGTCCAGCCATGCTGGGTAAGGTTGGCCCCTAGACTGAAGACCTTGCTGCAGGGAGGAGGAAAGGACTGTAACCTTTCCAGAGTTCCTCTGGGAAACCAGAGGGTGCAGAAAAAAAAAAGGTGACCTCAGTGACTTTATAGCAGAGCCCTCATCATTCAGTAAAGTTTCATAATGTTGTCTTAAAATAAAATGGTCTTTTATTAGAGGTTTTCTTAGTGCAGCAGCAGGCTGAAACTCCTGTCATTGCACAGTTTAAAAGCCAGGCTGTAAAAGCAAAATGATACATCCCTGATCATTAGTGCATCTCCAAAAAGGGCTCTCACTCCTTTGCTTTGCCTTTCACAGCCTGGATGAAAAAAGGCTTATGTGAGCAAATCTAAAATTAATCACCTGAATGTCTTACAGATTCCCAGGCAACAAGGGCAGCTGTGAATCATTGTCTTTGCAGGATGCAGAGACATCAAAGATCATCTCCTCTCTCCTCCTGCCCTTTCCCTGGATTTGTTGCTCCACAACAAGAGCAAACCTCTCATCCTTACGTGCAGGTCTGGGCAGCCTCACATGGATGGGCAAAAACCTGCAAATAAATAAAATTTTACCTCTGAAGAAGGTCGTGGACGGCAAATCCCTTCCCATGGCTCTGCCCCATCCCCATTCCTCTTCCCTCCTGGGCTGTCAGGAAGAAATGATCCTTCCTGAGCAGCCAGAATGCTCCAGGAATGGTTCCAGAGGCAGTGGGGCAAACAGGAGCCACCAGCAATACCAGAATCATTTCTGCAAGTGAGATATCTAAACAAGCTGTGCCTCAGGTTTAAGTTTAAATCAACAATTTCACCCATGGAAAAGAAATATCCCTGGTGGAACACATTCTTGGTGAGAGAGACATCTGCTTAGATCCATCTGGTAAAGACTTACTGTCTACAAACCCCTCACCACTGACTCCTTTGGGAATGAGAGAAGGATTAAAGGGTTTTAAAAGTGTGAACATCAGCTTGATCCACATCCATTGGAGTCCAGAGGGTTTTCCATTGACTCCAGGCAAAACCCAGGCCAGCTGCACTCTGGGAATCCTTACTGGGCTGAGGGGCAATATCCAGGCTGACAGGAGAGTCTTTCCAAGCTGGGATTAATTTGCAAGGAGAACTGGGAGCTGCAGGGCCCTGGCCCAGCAGGGCAGGTTTGGTTTGTTCAGTATTTATCCAAGCAATGGCTGCATTTCACCCAGATCCTGCCTGGAAAACCAGTGGAGAACCTGATCTGCAGCTTGGCAAAAGGTGACCCTGCTGCCCACCTGCACAAAGAGCATTCCCTGGGATTCAGGCTGCAATTCACAATATCCGGCCAGCCAAGATGCCAAGCACCCAGCTTTTATCAAAGACAGGGAGGAGATCCCTTAACCAATGTCTTTGTTGCCCTAGGAACACTCTTTCTGGAGGTTTGTTTCCCATTTTGTCCAGTCTCCTCATCCTGGTGCTGTGTTTCCCACCCTTCTGGCTTTCCCAGAGATGTGAGTCTGTGCAGATCTCCCAGATCTGTTCTTCCCACTCTCTCCCCTGTAACTGGAAGTTCATCTTTTGCAGCCCATTCAAAGGAACCTTTTCAGGATGAGGAGAACACCTCACCACACCTGGGGCCTCTTCCACCCATCCTGGAGGCACTGCAGAGTGTACAACCCACTCTGCAAACTTCTCCTTGCCTTTCTTGTTTCCTTACCACAAAACAGGCAAATCAGTGTTGCTCTGACTTCTCATGGCAACAAAAGTCCAGGCTGAGAAAAATGTCGATCAAAACTGAGCCCAAAAATGAAGAGGCTGAGGGAGTTATAAGCAGAAAGGGGAATATTTCTCCACTGTCAGTGATGTTCATTAGCCCACACTCAGCATGATGTGCCTGGGGCTCAGGGGATTGGCTGCACAGCAGCAGTGAAGGAAGGCAGGGATAAAGAGAAACCAAGTGGATGGAGAGAAAAAAACTGATTTCAACAAAAAGGGGCTCTCCTGCCATTAACTCACCTTTCTGTGCAAAGGCTGGGAGCTTTCAAGCCCAGCCCAGGGTGACTTTCTGTGGCCAACAAGGAGACAGGATGGGACCAGCTTAGCCTGGGACAAACTGCAGCCTCCCCAGCCCTGGGACCACTCAATCCCTCTGCAAGGAGATCTCTGCTCTTCATTCAGCAGCCTCTGAGAGTGGTTTTGAACCAAAACCCAGGGCTCCCTTGCACAGGGGGTGCTGCAGATGACGTGGGTTCGGGGTCAGCACAGGTGGTGATCACTCGTGTTTGGTGTCCCCCTTTTTGCAGAGCTGAACAAAGATCAACTTCCAATCAGTGCCTCCAGCATCTTCCTCAGAGGCTCCTTGAAGGCCCTGGGCTGGTGCTGCACAGCTTTGCCAGCTCCACAGGAGATGTTTGCCAGGAAAAGTGCTGCGTTTGTTTTGTCTGAACTGGTAAGTCTGGGAAATCAGCTTAAAGCGTTCCAGTTTGGAGACCCATTTCTCATAAGCTCCCGAAGTCCCTTTCCTTCCAGCCTAAGCCAATCCAGCACATTTGTCTCTAGGCTAAGATCCAGCAGAGAGCTTTCCCTTTGAGTGCCAGCAGCAAATTTTTATGACCACAAAATAAACCTTGAAATACGATCTGTTTAGGTAAGCGGTGAGAATGCTGAGAGGCACTCGCTGATTTGAATCCAGAGGTGTGAACAGTTCCTGCTTAAAGGACATTCAAAAATAATGGCACCGGGGCTGTGCTGCAACTTCCAGGAGGAAACAGATCGTGCTGATGCTGCTTTGAATCGTGGCTCTGCAAAAGCTGCACAGGAGCAAAAGGAGGTGCTTTATGAGCAGCCCTGAAGCAACAGCGAGGTCCCAGGGAGGTCAGACCACAAAGACCTGCCCCAAATCTGCCTCCCAAGAGCTCCCTTCACATCTCCCCAGCACAACTGGTTGTGTCCTGGCTGCCTCCTGCCAAGCAGGAAAAGAAATCTTCCCCCACACATCCATGGCTAAGTAGCTCAGCGTGTCCTGGTGCATTTTTTCCAGGCATTGTGCTGAAGGGATTCCCGTGATTCCAGATGAAATGTTCAACCTGTTCCAGTGCTTGGCCTGCTCACCACCACTGCTGACATCATTACCACCCAGACTGGACAAGATCATTCCCTGTGTAAAGAACGTTTGTCTGAAAGCAAAACTGAGGAGCAGAGATGATTTCTACAACTCCCTGAAAGGGAGATTATAGATGGGTGGGGGGTCGGTCTCTTTTCCCAGGTAACAAGTGATGCCTCAAATGGTGCCAGGAGATGTTTAGATTGGATATTAGGAAAAATTTCTTCCCTGAAAGGTTTGTCTGGCATTGTAACAGGCTGCTCAGGGCAGGGATGGAATCATCATCCCTGGAAGTGTTCAAAAACCATGTGGATGTGGCTGCACAGGGCAGGGTTTGATGGTGACAGTGCTGGGTCAGTGCTCTGTGGGTTGTCACTCCTAATGCAAAACTCCACAAACACCAAAGGCTGTAGCTGAATATTAGAAATGCCCAAAACCCGCCCAGATAAGTCCTGGTGGAAATGGAAAACATTGGCACCACGTAGCTCCAGATGGAGCAATTCCTGGAGAGGAGGAGCATGCAGCTGTTTGCACAGTCAGGACATCCCAGGCTCCTGATTTCCCACCCATGATGAACTCAGCCACCCTGGCAGCACCCTGGGATGGTTCCCATCACCCCGAGGAGAAACCACCCTGCCCAGACAGACAGATGATGACAGACAATCCAGCTCAGGGCTGAAATGCAGCTGTGGCACAGAGCCATGCCCGAACCATCCTCAATTTGGAAACCCCAGGGAGCTGGGGATGTTTGAACTCCTGTCCTCAATCCTGCCCTGTCCTCCCGTGGGGATCGAGGAAAACCACTTAAATCTTTGAAGCCCCCCATGGTGAGGCTCCAGAGCAGCTGAGCAAACCAGTGAGCAGCTAAATCAGTGTCCAGTGGCGTTGCTGAGAGGAGGGCAGTGGTCAGCTGTGCATTGGCAGTGGTCAGCTGTGCATTAACAGTGGTCAGCTGTGCATTGGCAGTGATCAGCTGTGCATTAGCAGTGGTCAGCTGTGCATTGGCAGTGGTCAGCTGTGCATTAGCAGTGGTCAGCTGTGCATTGGCAGTGATCAGCTGTGCATTAGCAGTGGTCAGCTGTGTATTTGTGATGCTTTCCCGGGGGATTCACCGGATGAGCTCCTCCAGGAACCATCACAGACCCCCCTGTGGTGTGCAGAGGGCACTTGGCAAGGCACAGCAACACATCCTCAGATTAACAGGGACACAGCAGCAGGGGCAGCTGCTCCTGGAGCTCCCAGGGACGGGATAACGCGGCAGGCACGTGGCAGGTGCCGGACACCTGGCTCCAGGCACAGCAAAACCTGGGCTCCACAGCTTTCCCTCAACACTGGCATCACCAAAGCTGCTGTGGGGACAGGGGCCAGTGCTGCCCACCCCCCAGCTGAGGTACAAGTCTTGCCATGGTTGATATTTTAATTAAAGCCCCTGGTTCTGAGGTCAGTGTGGTGATGGAGGTGGCTCCAATCTTTGTACTTTGGCTAATTTTAGCCCAAATGACTTCACAGAAGCTGGAGACACAGTTCCTTGAATATTTTAACAAATCCATATTTTGAAGACAGGCCCAAGGGCAAGCTGGAAGCCACCCTAATGAGCTGTATTCAATCATCTAAGCCCCACAAATGTCTCCAAGACACATCTGGTGTCCTGCTCTGGCACCAAGACCCTGCCTGAGTTTCCTGAGCTTTGTGTTAAACTTCACTGTGAATTTTTCAGGAGAAAGAACCCAAATCCGGGACTCCTCTCTATTTTTATCGTGTTCCATCACTCCCAGCAAGAACCAGACAAACAACCCCAAGAAATGGCTTGGAAAGTCTGGAGGACAAAAATAAATGCCCAGACTGTGGTTAGAGGGGCTGAGCTTGGCTGAGCCAGCTCGGGCTGGAAAGCAAGCAAGCTGTTTTCCTTTAAAATAACACTGGTGAGGCAGAAATGCCATCTCATGGGGTCAGGAGAGCACGGATCCATGAGAGAAGGACAGGTTTGGACAGCCCTGGCCTCAGCATGCCCAGAGAAGAGCAATCCCTGTGCTACATCAAACAGCTCCTTTCTCTCCCTGCCTGCCTCCTCCTTTCTCTTTTTGCCTCTCAGCCAAGCCTACATCTGGATGCACCAAAAATAATCTTGGAAATCCTGTTTTGGCCCGACTTCAGCCACCCATGGGCAGAGCTGGGGAGCAGATGTGAGGCACAGTGGCTCTGCAGTGACATAACCCAGAGTAGATATGGGTTTGGTCCCCTGCTCCACCTCACAGAGTTTCTGTGCAACCCCGGGCAGGTGAGTGGGACCCACCATCCTTGGGAGCATCTCTTCCCTCACACCAACTCTTTATCCACCTTATCACAGCAGTTTCTGGGAATTATCAGGTTGAAATAAATGAAATGGATACTCTGCTCTGGTGAGATCCCACCTGCAGTGCTGCATCCAGCCCTGAGGCCACCGACATCAGAAGGACGTGGAGCTGCTGGAGCAATTTCAGAGGAAGCCACAGAGATGCTCTGAGAGCTGGATTTTCTCTTCTCTAGAGCCAGGCTGGGAGAGCTGGGCATGTTCACCTGGAGAAGGCTCCAGGGAGAACTTAGAGCTCCTTTCAGTGTCCAAAATTACTCCAAAAGAGCTGGAGAGGGACTTGGGACAAGGGTGGCCTGATGGNGCATATAACCCAGGAGCAGCTTTTCTGGAAACAGAGATCAAGAAATAGAGGAGAGAGGAGGCACCAACATCTTTTCAGCAAGGAAATAAAAGCTCTCTAAATGAGTAGACAATAAATTCCCTGTCAACTCCTCTGCTGAACACAAGTTTGACCTACAGCTGCTCTTGTGAGCATGGAAAGCATTTTGAACAGGGGCAGGGATGGATCTACCAAGTTTCCACCTCCCCCTAAATCCTATCTGATGTAGAACTCTGGATCTTAGTGAAGGATCCAGGAGGCTCTGGGTGCAGGGCCCAGCTCTGGCTGGCTTTGCTGGCACAGTAAAACCCTCCTGCTCTTCACCTGCTGTAAATAAAGACACAGCCCACCTCGGGTCTTCTGCACTCCTGGCAACTCCTGGGGAATTCCTGCAGTCCTCAGTAGTGAGAATAATGTGATTGCCTCCTAATGTGAGATTTCCTTTGCTGGGCAAAGTACACCTAAGGGCTGCTGATGTAATTCTCTCCTACTAAAGCTGATTAAATGCTGAGGAGTTCGAGCCTTTTATAATTTTATTACATTAGATTCCAGAGATGAAATGAATAGAAATGAGCAGACAGTGAAGGAGGCACAGATCTGCGCCCGCAGATTTTAGAGACTCCAAATTACATTCAGACAATCCAGCGAGGTGTCTGCAAGAACAAATCTAATAACAGAGTGTCCATCTGCTCCACAATATGGATAAACTTGGGTTACCAGGGCTGTACAACATTAAAAGGACAATTACAAGCAGACAACATGGAAAGGTCTTGGTTTCCCAAGGATTCACATCCCTTTGAGGAAGACCAGCAGCCACCAGCACTGCTTAGCAAATGGCTGCATTTATTTAAGTTATTAGCACCACTAATGGCTTGGAGTGAGACAGGAAGGGTTCTTGGGCTGGACAGAGGATGTGAGAAATTCAATATCCCTACCCCAAAATGCCTGAGCTGGACCACATCTCTGTGTGGAACCTCGCAAAGGTTTGGCTGAGCTGAAAGAGAAATCAGGAATGAAGAAGCCTGGATAACTTCAAAAATCTGGGCAGGAACAGCAAAATGCTTCAGGGTGCAAAAAAAAAAAAAAAAGCAAACCTGTGTCATTGACTTGGGGTCAATTGGCTCATTTCAGCCAAACCCTGAATTTCACTCTGGCTCAGACAAGTCAGCTGGGACAGGGATCACCACGAGGCCTCTGCTGGCTGAGCTCCCTCCCGTTTTCCCTCACAAGGAAAAGCTGAATTTTTGAGTAGCTTGTGCACACCCTTGGGCCATCCTGGCCCTACTGACCACACGTTTGGAGTTGTTGGTCGGGGTGATTTATGCCCCTCACCAACAAAGCAGCCAGTGAGAGCCACAGACCTCAGGCACAATGTGAAATTCAGGGGATATTCCTGCTCTGATGTTTAACATTTTTCTCTGGGCACCACCATCAGCAAAAACGCTCCAGTATTCAGATGAGGGTCCTGCAAAAGGTCAGAGTGAAATTTGCTTGCATATCTGAGCAAATATTTGTGAACAATTTCCCCCATTATTCTCTGAGCTTTACATGTGGCCAGCTCAGCCCCTTGTTAAAATACTTCTGGGGACTGCAGTGACTTAAAGAGCTGCCTGAAAGCAATTCCTAGGCTGGCTATTCAAATGCATTTTCTGCAAACAAAAGTTTATTTGCTATGTATAGATAAATGCTGTCAGTGGGCTAATTTGGAAGCACTGTTGATTACCCATTGTAATGAGGCCTATTACATAATTAAAAGTGTTTTCTCCTCACTGCATTTTGCTGCTAATTAACATTTTATGCCATCTACAATGGACACTTTGGGCTGCATCAAAGACATTATTATGCAATTTTATCCTAAGAGCAGACTATGAATTATTAATTAATATCAAATCTGTTGATTAAAGGGTAATTTGTAAGTAAGCCAGTCATAGCCAGGAACATGCTTCACCCATAAATATTCCCCTGAAATACAGTCCAAAACAATATAGAGTAAAGTAGAAGACTGGGAGTGTGAAACATGGGAGACTGGGATAATTTATGAGAACCTCTGATGTTTTTCCAGAAATTCCTGTTGTTGGTGTTTTAATTAAACAGCTTCTTCTAAAATGCTCTGTCATGTCCCAGCAGGATCCACGAAGGGAAAACAGTGGAATCCTGGTTCCTTGAGCAAGTCAGACAACAACAGGAACTCAGTGTACAAATTCCCCTCAGCCTGGAAGTTCAGATCAAAAATTTACCCAAAAATTGGGGGTGGAAGCAGCAGATGTTGGCAGAGATTGAGGAACACCTACAGAAATTATTTTGCTGTGGCATCACCTTGAAGAACGAGGTGTGGGTGAGAGCAAGGCTGCAGTCTGCTCAGTCATACAAGTGCCTGAATTGGCACAAATTTATACAAATGTCTAAATTCAAGTTCAGGTGAATGGATACTGGATAAAACCCTGACCTACTGGGGTCAAGAGTGGAACTCCTTTCAACCTGAGCCAATTCATCACCTGAATTGCCCACCAGGAGTGATAATCAATGCACTTCATGCCCTGGAACACCACATCCAGCCCAGCTGCACCTCCTGACCCTCACCGAGGAGGAACTGGGAGCTCTGGAGGGCAGCAGAACCTGCTGGGAGCCACAAAAAGTCAAACCTGGGGCTTCTTCTGAAACCAGGCACACCTTGAGATTGGGGTGGGATTCAGAAATAAAGGAGCAGCCTGATGCATCCTCTGCCAGCCCTGGTGCCTGCTCACTGCTGCAGCAGCATGGTTCTGCTCTGGGCTCAGGCCTGAACTGGCTGCAGCTCATCCTGAGCTCAGGAAAAAAAAAAATAGTAGTAGTAGTAGTAGTAGTAGTAGCAGTAGTAGAAATAGTAATTAATGTTGTTGTTGTTGTTGTCGTTATAATAATTTTAATAGGTGGTGTTGTTGTTATAATAATTTTAAAATGTGTTATTGTTGCTGTTGTTGTTGTTGTTGTTGTTGTTATTATTCCCATTATTACTACAATTAATCAGGCTGGTGATGTGCCTGCTGTAGCAGAGCTCTGCAGACACCTGAAATGCACTCCACGTGCTGCACAGATTGCAGGCAGGCAGGGAAAAGCATCCAGGCTGCTTTCATCCAGAAAGTGCCTGGTGGGAAAAGCTGCTCCAGCAGCCTTGTTTACCAACACGAGCAGGCTGCAGGAGAGCTGTGTGATAAAAGCCTGTGAAAATAATCAGACTTTGTGCTTGGGTTGTAAAAGGGGAAGGGGAGAGGGAGGCACTGGTGGTGTTTGCAGTGTGGGACAGTCCCAGCTGTGCTCAGCCTGTTTCTCACACCCACTGTGAGCAGAGTGGCACCCAGGTGAGAAAAACACCAAAATAGGTCATAAATTAAAAAACAGGCCGAGCAAAGGGCCACACTTCAAGTCTTGGACATCCACAGATGTCCCTGGATGAAAAGAGCTTCTCTGCATGGGTCATGACCCATGAAATCCATTCCTCCAGACCAGCTCCAGAATATTCCTGCCCCCAAAAAGGGGAAAATCTCCCGTATTCCTGGTTCAAGCCCAAGCCCAGAGGTGAAGATCCTCTCCCCTCTCACCACAAGAGCTCTGTGTGTGAGCTGCCCCCTGCCCACACTCAGCCTGGCCACGGGCACCTTGGTAAATCCTGCCAGACCCAGGAGCATTAACAAAGCCCAGGACCAATTAATTAATTGCTGTCCTCCTTGCAAGAAAAGTACACAGAGAAAAAACAAGAATTGGAATTCATAAGCCCTTGGATACAGGATGGTTAATGAGAGCCTCTGACTGTGGAGACCTGTAGGAAGATGCTGCTCTGTTTACAGCAGCCCTTTTCATTATGTTTTTCTCATTTTGACTTCCCTCATTATTTCTGGAGGACGCAATGAAGAGCTCCTTCAGACATGCAAAAATGAAGCCAGACAGCACAGAGAGGATCTGGAAGGTTTTTCTTTACAAGACTGGGTAATTCTGAAGGCAGACTAAAGGAAAGCTATGTTAACATCTCTTTTTTTTTTTTTTACACTCTCTGTTTTCACCTCACCTTTACCAAGAAGTTTTGCACTCTGGATTAGCTGACAGGTCCTATTTCAAGTGAAAACCCCAGGGCAGGATTTAGCACTGACAGAAGGTCTCCCAGGTTTGGGTACCACAAAAATGGTGATGCTCCCCAAAGCTGAAGGGATATTTGTCTGTACCCCCCAGTCCCACACCAACTCTCATGGTTTATTTGTGGGTTTATGTGGAAAATACCTTTTCTAACACATTTCTGGCCATCAGGGCTGCAGAGGAAGCATGAAAGCATCAACTGGATGCAAAAAAAAAGGGGTCAAACAGTAGAAAACCATCCCCCTCATTGCTGTATTCCTCAGACTTTAAAAGCAGTGCCTCACTTGGCAAATTTAATTCTGCTTTTTAACCACCAGAAGGTGCAGATTGTTGGGGTCCCCCATTCACCACCCAGTGTAGCTCCATCCTCAGCATTTCCCCTCCTCACTCATGGTGACACCAACCCATTCATTTGTAGATCCATGAAAACAGAGGACATCCACAATTCCACCCTGGAAAGCTCTCCAGGTATTAAAGCCATAACATTTTCCCTGCTCCCATATCCACAATTCCACCCTGGAAAGCTCTCCAGGTATTAAAGCCATGACATTTTCCCTGCTCCCACTGGAGCAGGGCAGGCACTTTTTGACCCTGGCCACTGGCAGAAAGCCAAGCCATCCTATGAACTGCAATTTTTATTTTTTTTTAAATCACCATTTCATGTTTGAGAGCCTATAAATATCCAAGCAATTTATTACAGATTTGCCACTCTCCCTTTTTTTCTGACCTCAGCTCTGGCGCTCAGAGTTCAGCCCCAATCCAGGTTAACACACAGCAGCAGCTTTGCATGTCAATTAGAGGGAGAAGGTTGTTTTCTGGCTCGACCTCTGAGATCAAGTGCTAATGCACTGCAGGGAAAGGCAGTGATTTATCACCCAAACCCCAGCCAGGACCACTTTTTTTCCTGGGAGAAGGGCTTGCAGTAACTCACTCCACACCATCACTCATCTCTTGGCCGTCCTCTCGGGGGCATTCCCAGCACCAGGAGCCTTCAGCCCCAGACGCTGATTGAACACAGCACCTGATTGCTCATTTCATGGCAGCAGCTCAGTGCCCAGGTCATGGAGCAGGGCCCAGCTGTGGAGGACAGCAGCTCTCATGCCCAGGAACTTTGTGGTTTGAGGACATGCCATGGTTTGGTGGTGGCGTGACAAACGCTGCTCCCCACGGAGGGGCTGCTGGAAAGGGCAGTGGTAACTGAAGGAGAAGTGGCCTGGTCATGAATTATGGCTGGGAGCAGCCAAAAAAGCAATGTTTGAAAGCCATTTCACTGCCTTGGGTTGGGTTTTGGAAATCTCAGTCTGAGCTGTTCTCCTGCACAGAGCAAAGGGGGGATACAACATCCTGTGACCCCAAAGGATGAGCCACCCATGGGGACACAAGGAGAAAGAGCTTCCAAAGGATATCTTGGAGTGTGGCACGGCTCAAGATATTCTTTCAAAGGGAATACTTGAGGACAAAAATTATTATTTTTTTTAAGTATCCCATAAAAATTTTTGTTTTCCTGCTCTTTCCCTCCTTTCCTCCTTTTTTAGAGGGAAGGTTTTAGGCTGGGAACAGGTGAAGAGCTATAAAGTCTTCACTCCAGCACAGTCCCCAGCACAGAGCACTGATGGCAGCCTGTCCCTGTGGGCAGCGTGGGCTGGGAAGGATGCCAAGAGCCTGGGAAATATTCCCAAATACCTGCCACAGAGTGCAGCCTGTGCATCCCTGGGGGAAAACAAACCTGCTCGTCAGAGATGCTCCCAGGAAAGCAGCTCTGGGGGGTGGCTTTTGGGGCAGGAAGGACCTCTCAGGACAGGAGCACACACACAGCACGTTTGCCTCTGCTGCCAGCACTGTCCCAGGTGCCCTTCAGGGAGGCTCAGAGCCTTATTTGCCTTTTTCCCCCCCCTCAGCTGCATATTCATCTGCTTAGTTTGTAAATCCCTGGAGCCTCGTTTGTCCAATTAGTGCTTGCTGAGTCTCTTGCTACTGGCAAATAATGGGCTCTTCCATGCACTGTTGCATCCCCCAAAAGGAAATTGCTCGGCAGCTGAGAGCCGAGGCGTCTGAGTGCCACCAGGGCTTGCAGGGAGGAGAGGCAGCCCCTGCACCTTAACTGGCCCTGACATAAGCCCTGAGTGCACAGGAGGGCTCAGCCCCGTCCCTTGCAGGGCTGTGAGGTCATTTCTGTGCTGTTCCCAGGGTTCTGGGAACTGGGATTTGAGGGAAACCTGCCTGATCCATCCGTAGCCAAAAGTTTTGCAAACCAACAACTTCACCTTCACTCCTCTGAGCCTTCCCTTTGCAGGTGCTGGAGCATCCCACAGCTCCTCCCTGGCATTCCTTGCTCTGCTCCCTGTTGCAGCTTGCTGCTGGTGAGAGCTAATCCAGGAGCTTCCCCTCCAGCCAGACCTTTTGCAGCAGAATAAATTGTCTGAGTGGGATGAAGAAGATTCCCAAGCATTTGAAGAATGAGGCTGTATTTTTAGCAGCAGCAACCAAAAAAAAAAAAAGCTCTTTTTCCCCTCTCCTTTCTACTGGTGCAGTTCATCACTCGGAGGAAAGCTGTTGACACTTTCCACTATCCCAGGCTGCTCCAAGATCCATCCAGCCTGACCTTGGACACTTCCAGGGATCCAGGGGCACCCACAGCTTCCCTGGGCACCTGTGCCACACTTACAGGGGAAGAATTTCTTCCTAAATTCTAATCTAAATTTCTCTCCTTCTAGTTTAAAACAATTCCCCATTATCCTGTCACTCACATGACAGCAGAACATCCCAATCACTTGTCTGGGGAGGGGGAAAAAAAAGGCCAAAATTCAGCATCCAGCCAAAGGAGCAAAGAGGGATATAATGATGGAATCACCCACACTGGGATGGAACAGGGCCATGGAGCCCAGTTTTTCTTTACTCCTGACATTGAGGTCAGACATCTATATTCCTTGACAGAGGTTTGAGAGCAATTTGACCTGTGCTAATCCTTTCCCCCCCAGCTGGGAGAGAGCCTTGCACCAGCCATCAATCTGCCTTTGCTCCATTTCTTGTCTGGCTGCGCCCAGTTCCTTGGGAAGAGGCAAAAACATCCCTCTCTGATTTATCATGCAGCTTTAATAAGTGCATTTTACAGTTCAGGTCGTATCCTTTCATGAGCCTCATTATTTCAGACTGGTTTTATAAGAAGGAAAATGTGCCATGAAAGTGTCTTTCTCGAGTAGCCCTTCAGTTTAAGGCTCCCTCTTGGCTTGGAGAGCTGGGATTTTGTTTGCCAGTGCTGAATAAGACACCAAGATGATGGCACGGGTGTCTAAACAGTGTGTGAAGAAATTGTGGCTGCAGTTGGAGTCCACTGAGTGTGGCTGGATCATCACTCACTCCCCCAGGAAGGGTTTGGAATTGCTGCCCATTTACAGCTTGCCAAATGCTGCCCCTGGGGAAGGCTCTGTGCCCACAGGTCTGTTCTTCCCTTGGCTCAGTTCTGTCTTTGCAGAGAGCTGAAGGAGAGCAGAACTGAGCTGGGATCTGCTGGAAACTCTCCATCCACAGGCCAGGCTGGTACTGAGGGAATTTAAATCTCCATCAGATTTCAGTGGGTTTTGGGGCAGAACTTTGTTTGCTACCCAGCTAAAACCAACATTAGAACTGGAAATAAGCCAACCCCAGAGATGTTTGCCCAAATTTTAGAATAAACTTAGTCTGAACCCAGTTACTAAAACCTGAAATTATTAAAACAGGGATTGAACTCAGTATAAACTCTGGAGCAAACTCAACTGGGTTTTAGGGACAGCTTGCACACAAACTAAGCCCACCCTTGGTAGATAAAAATAAAAATCAAACCATCCTCACTTGGCTTTTACAGAGAGTCAGTGAATTCCATTCCCCTGCCTTGCTTCCATCCCTCTCCAAACACACCAAATACCCCAGACTGGAACCAAAACCAAGCTGAAATCCCCTTCCACACAGACCCAGGGCAGGAACTGGCACATCCTTGGCTGGTGGTGCTTGGCAAAGCCCAGACATTCAGGCTCTGCCTTCCACCTTTACTGATTTCTGCCAAAATCTGTCACCCCCAGTCCTTCTCCAGCTGTGTCATCACCCTTTGTGCTCTCCAGGTGAGTTCAGCAGCCTCTACTCCTCACCTTAAACTCTGTTTAGATCTGGGCTTGCACTTCTGGGGGTTCTCATTCAAGGAGGACTTTGATTTGGGGCAGCAAAATTTGGGATTGACCAAGGCAAGGGGTCAGCCCTGAGCACTGCTCAGCACTGATGGGGGAAAATGTGATTTATGGCCATTCAATGAACACCCTGGAGTGATCCAGGGCAGCAAACAGGAGCAATCCCTGGCCCCAGGGAAGGAAAACAGAGCTGGATGGTGGCTGCAGTGCCAGGAGCTGGTCCTGGAGCTGGTTTTGCAGATTCTGGGTGAAGCATCATCCTTGATCTGAGACAAAGCTGTCAGAGATGGTCACTCACCTGTCTTTAAAAGATGCTGCCTGTGACAACTGGTGCTGAAGGGTCCTTGCTCCACAGACAACCTTTCCCAGGCAGTGGGAAATGCCCCAGTATTGGTTTAGCACACAGGAGATATTGTGTTTATTTCTGTGGCCACATAGTAAAGAAAACAGGCAAAAAATTCCCCATATGAACCAAAAGGATATTGATACACTCAATCCCAGATCCTCTCCCTTCAGCAAAACAAAAGACATCTGCTGCTGAGCTGCACACTCAGCACCACACACAAATTATTCCTTCTGAGCCCAAAGAGGAGCCCAGTGAGTCACAGAGTCTTTTTTCTCTGTTTTGCCAATATTTGCTGTGGGGCGATACCGTAACTTTTGTCATTCCTGCAGAGCAGTGTCTGTGTGTGTGCAGGTGTTCAACTGGGGGATACCAAAGAGTTCAGGGAGTGACTGCACAGCTGAAATGGTCCAGGGTGTGCTGGTCCAGCTCAAAAATCAGGCAGTGAATCCTGGCAGGAACCCCCAACGAGCAGAACCCCCGAGAGCTGCCCCTGTCCCTCTGCAGAGCCTCTGCCAGCTCCAGGTTTGCTCAGGTGGGTTCCTCACTGCTGTCTCCCCAGCCATGGTGGTGCCTGGAGGGGCTGCCTGGAACAGAGGCTGGGCAAAATTAAGAGAATAAAGTGGATGTTTACTAAAGGCCTTCAACAGATCCACCTTGGGCAGTCAAAGCCTCCCAGAGGCCACACCCAAGATGGACAATGGTCAGGAGTTTTTCAGACAGATCTAAGTTTGGTCTATTTGCATATCAGGGGTTAATTGTCCAATTACAGCTTCAGGTAATGAAGTCACATTCCCCCACTTCACTCCCCCTAATTCACTTTTGTTTATACTTTTTGGGGCCTGAGGCTGAGGATGTCCTTGGCTCTCAGGCCCAGAGAAATTGTTTTGTCTGACCAAAATGTGCAGAGAGCTCACTAATTCTCTGTATGGAGTTCAGAGTTATGCATTAATGCAGTACAGATCTGAAAAATAGAAAAGCTAAAAACTTAAGGCATCAATGGGTGCCACCAGCTCTGCTTTGGCAGCAGAAAGGAGGAGAAGGTGACTCCACCTGCATCAGATGTGTTGATGTCATGAGCCCCCAGCATATTCCAGACATGGATCCCAAAATATCAAGTTCCAAGGCCTCAAGAATCCCAAGATTCCCTGCCCAGGTGATGCTTAAGGTCCCTTCCAACCCAAACCACTCTGAGATCCCTTGTCAGACCCTGGTTTAGGCACCAAAGCTCTTGGGAAAGCAGCTGCTCCATGAAACCACGAGCTCCAGCCTGGGTGTTTCAGCACTGGGAGCTGCCAGGAGGATGAGCTGAGGCCACAATTCCTGCCTGGATCAGCTCTTGGCTCCATGGGATGCTGTGCTTTCGTGCCAAGGTGCTGCACTCTCCCTCCACACCTGAAAAATCAGAGCTCCCCTTTCCTTCCCGGCAATGTTCAGATCTGCAAAGTGCCCCAGTTCCAAAATATGAGCAACAAGAAGCTGGGAAAAGACCCAGGAGGGCTCTGCTGCCATCACAGCCCCTCTGGCAGGGCTGGCCCTGCTCCCCTGAGCACCAGCACGTCGCCGTTTGTGGCAAATTGCTTTAAGAAATAACAAAAATCCCCCAGTTTGTGCAAAGAACAGAGCCAGCCTGTTCCTCAGGCCACATTAAAAGGCTTAGCTTAGTGTTGCAACAGGTTTTTCAAACATTTCTGGCTCTGGTGAAACGTTTTCATAAGCCTGATAATATTTATCATGTGGTTAGGGGTGCTTGGGCTGGAATAAGCCATAGCTGCAGCTGGCAGGAACCCCAGGAACCAAATAATTCCTGTCCCTGGAGTGTGAGCTGATGTCCCTCACTCTCTCCCTTCCCAGGCTGGCCCCAGGGATGGGAAACAGCACAAAACTCTTGGGGAAAAAGGTTTTTAATGGCCTTTTTTTTTATTTAGGCACATAATGGCACCCAAAGCCAAGGAGGCTCAGGGCCCGATGTTTCAGAGCAGCTCCAAGTTCCCATGAGGGTTTAAGCAGAGCCTCAAGGGAATTTTGTGGCATAAAAAGGTGTGACAACACCTGGAGAAGGGACTGAGGAGGATGGAGGGAGATGCTGTGTTCAGATCCATCACAGCCCTGGATTCCACCACCCCACTCACCAAACCCCTGCTCCAGACCCTCTTATCCTGCCAGAACCTTGCAAAAAAACCCATATATTAATCAATTCCTTATGAAAGGGATGATTTCAGCCCCCTAGGGGATGTTGCTCCTGTGTGGTGCCTGCTGGAATGGTGGGAAACAGGGCTTTAGGTAAACAGGATATTCCCTGCAGGGCAAACTCACATCCC
The DNA here is from genome assembly GCA_013400955.1 of Drymodes brunneopygia. Classification (NCBI taxonomy): domain Eukaryota; kingdom Metazoa; phylum Chordata; class Aves; order Passeriformes; family Petroicidae; genus Drymodes; species Drymodes brunneopygia. The sequence continues at coordinate 117,619 of VZTZ01050620.1, read as the reverse complement.
CCAGCAAGCAGGAAAGGGGTGGATTCCTGGAGCTGGGTGTTTTCCACTCTCTGGCAGAAATAGGTGGACAGAGCCCCAGGCTGGGCTTTTCCTGTTATGTGAGCAAAGTTTTAGGAGGGTTGCTCTTTTCTTTTTTTTTTTTTTTAATTTTTCCATCTATCTCGGACATTCCAGGTTTATTTTGTTGGTTTAGTGGAACAGCTGATGGTGCCACAGCAATTTATTGAGGTTTTCACCCTGGCCTCAGGATGTGTGGTGTTGTTGTGTCTGCTTGCACACGTGCATCAGCCCAGGGTGATTTTCACACTGCTTGAAAAGCGTAAAAAATGCCCAGAAAGGACTCCCAGCAAAAATGTCAGAGTAGGTCCACGTGGTGGAGGGAATAACAGTGAGGAGAAAACCACCAGCTGAAATCCCAGGTCACATAAACAACTGTACAAATATCCCCTGTTTAGTTTTTGCTCTCCCATTTGTTAGGGATTCACTCACAGGCCATAAGCAGCACCAAACCCTGCCCTGGTGCACCCAAATCCCTCGGGAAGGAGATTCACAGCTGATAAAATTATCCAGCAGTGAGTTCAATTTTCACTTTGTAGAATCACAGAGTCATAAAATGGTTGGAAGGGACGGTAAAGCTCATCCCATTCCACCCCCCTGCCATGGGCAGGGACTCCTTCCACTATCCCAGGTTGCTCCAAACCACATCCAGCCTGGCCTTGGACACTTCCAGGGATCCAGGGGCAGCCACAGCTGCTCTGGGCACCCTGTGCCAGGGCCTCACCTCCCTCAAAATCAGGAATTTCTTCCCAATATCCCATCTAACCCTGCCCTCTGGCAGTGGGAAGCCATTCCCTGTGTCCTGTCACTCCATCCCTTGTCCCCAGTCCCTCTCCAGCTCTCCTGGAGCTCCTTTAGGCCCTGCAAGGGGCTCGGAGCTCTCCCTGGAGCCTTCTCCTCTCCAGGCTGAACACCCCAAGTGGTGCCTGAGCCAGGAGGGGATGCAGGGGGGAGTTGCAGGGCTGAGGGCAGCAGGATGCAATATTTGCTGTCACATTTACAGGGCTGCTTGGATCAGCCTCTGCAGGAGCAGCACAGCCAAGGCTGGGCTAAGCCACTGACTCCTCTCCTCTTCTTTTTCTTTCTTTTTCTTTTTTTTTTTTCTGCTATAAAAACAGGAACATTCCATGATGGATTACAGGACTTAAACAAGCCCATGGACCCTATGGAGGGAATAAATTCAGCGGGAAGGTTCAGTTCCAGGAGTCAGAGCACTGACTGACATGGAATTGGCTGATTTATTGCAGCTGGAAGCCTGAGCCCAGGTGGGAAGGAGCAGCCAGCAGAGAGGCTTGGACAAACTTCCCTGCTGGAGGCTGGAGCAGCTTTGGAGCACAGGCCCAGGGTGGCATCTCTGTCCCCAGGGGTTTCAGGGCTCATTTAGCCAACAGGAACCAGGAAAATCCCATTCCACAGGCCCCCAGACATTCTCCCCACCAGCACTGCTGAGACTGCTGATCCAGGGTGTGTGGTTTGCTCCTGAAGGACACAAGTGTCACTTTTTCCCTGCTGGCTTGTCCCCAGCTGTCCCAGGATGGTGAGGGACACCCAGCACGTTGGCACACCCAAACCAAACCATGTCAGCTGTCCCCTTGCCAAGGCAGAGTCCCCTGTGGTCCTTCAGCCACCCCTGCTGTGACTGCTGACCCCAGAATCTGCTGCCACACCAGTTATTGCCAGTAACAAACCCTTCAAAGAGCTGATGGGTGCCCAAAACACACCAAGGGACTTTCACCCCATGTTCAGGGATGCAGGAGTGGGGCTGGGCTCAGTGAAAAGCCCAACACAGCCAGGGTCTGCAGGCACTCAGCCTCTGCAGCTCAGAAACAGCTCCAGGAAAGCTCATGGCTCTGGCCCTGAAGGTTTTTGGGAGGCTCAGCTCATGGCTCTGGCTTTGAAGGTTTTTGGGAGGCTCAGCTCATGGCTCTGGCTCTGAAGGTTTTTGGGAGGCTCAGCTCATGGCTCTGGCTCTGAAGGTTTTTGGGAGGCTCAGCTCCTCAGCCAGAGCCCGAGGCTGCAATAGGGAAAGGAATCTGAAGCAGCATTGAATTTCCCTGGGATCTGAGCCCCGTTCCCCTCAGGGCCCTTTGCAAACCCCAGCCAGCAGCAGCAAACACAGCATTTATCAGCAACAGCACCTCCAAACTGCTCCCGGGGCAGCCAGCTCCACAGGACAGCTTCCACCACGGCTCCAGGCACCCACAGACCTGCTGCTGCTAATTACCCTTGACATTAATGCTGCCAGGAGCTCCTGAGCCTGCAATTAGGAGCTAAAGGAGGAGATGGATGGGTGGCAGGGGGAAGGCTGGGAAGCACGAGCTGCTCCAGGTCAGCGGGCAGGCTGGAGAACATGTGCAGCAAGAGACCTTCATCAGCATCATTCATCTGGAGCCTCTAATTGGGAGTTTGGAGGGAGCCTTCTCCATCTGTCCTCAAAGAAGGAGGGCCAGAGTTACCCCGAGGAGGCTGGAGCAGGGTGGTGGCCACCAGCCCCTGGGATGAGCTCCCTCTTCCCTGTCTGCAGCCTCCTGGAGCAGGGACACGCATCACACCCTGCTCCTGGCCCTCCCGTGCTGCCTCAGCCCTGCAGCCCCGGGGGAGGATGAATTTCCACCGCTGCTTTCAAGCCGGCGCTGCTGGTTATTGCTTCCCCCCGTATCAGCCATCAAAGTTCCCAGGAAAACATTGCATAGGACACAAATTGCAAATTAGGCTTTAATTAGAAGCCGGCACCTGCTTTCTGACCAAGAAACACAATGAAGACGTCTGTATGTTGCTATGGCAGTCCAGAAACACAGATTTCTGTTTCAGGACCCCCTTTGAAGGCAAATTTACTCGGCACTATAAACTTGTATGCCAAAGTGATTAACACTTTAATGCTAATATCAAGCTGGACCAGTTACACGCATTTTATTCATTAGAAGGCATCATTTTTCAGCCGCGCCTTATCAGTATGTAAATGAGATTTTGACTCAGTCATTGTCTGCTCCCAAAAGCGCAGCCAAAGTGAATTCAATTAATGCGATTTACATCCCAATGTGACACGCGAGGCTGTGCCGGGCGTGATAAGGGAGCCAGATGGGAGCTGGGCTCCCGGCACAGCCCAGCCATCACCCTCCTCTTCCTCCTCTTCCTCTTCCTCCTCCTCCTCCCGGCTCCCCGTCTTTGCCGGGCACCCCCAGAACAAAGACACGCAGCCAACTCCAACCCAAACCTGTTTTTCCCCCGCTCTGGATGCTCCTGCTGGCGGGGACACCCCGTCCCCTGCCGCCTCTGGAGGCACTGGAATGTTTAAAACCACGGGAACGCCTCCTCTGCCAGCCCAGGATGATGTCAGGATAATTGAGGACAGACTCCAGCCTTTCTTCCTCGCTCGGTCGAGCCTTGCAGATGTGCAGAACAGCTGGGTCAGCAGCTTCCCCTGCAAGGGCAGAGCCTCACCAGATCTTGGCTTCATCCTTAACAATCCCTGGGGCTTTTCCCTGATCTGCCCCAGCCCCAGATTTCGGTGTGAACACCGAGGCAGGATGGATGTGCACGGCTCGGGCACTGCTGAGCTGGAACGAAGGGAATCAGGACCCTCATTGTCCCCTCCTTGTCCCCTCCCTGTCCCCTCCCTGTCACACTGCACAGCATCTCCGCGCGTGGTGCTTCAGCCACAAACCCGAGATCCATCTCAGAGCTCGGGGTTTTTCTCTGGCCCCCACCACTCTTTGGCACCTGTTTGGCCCGAGTTTGGAAAGCTCCCAGATCTCCCCCTCCTGGGAACGGCCTCGTGGGCATTTTGCCAGCACCTGGTCAAAACCAGAATGTGGTGGGGTCTGAGAGTCGTCCCAAAACCCCTAAAACAAGGCTCAGTGCCTGCTCTTAAACACAGGAATTCACCCAAAAGTGCTTCTGATATGAATGGTAGATGAAAAAACACATACCCAAAAGCATGTGAGTTAAAAAAACAAACCTTTTCCTCAAGTGGCTGAGCTTCACCTGGGAATGCAATGTTTGTTTGTGCCCTTGCTGGTGCCAGGACACTGCCCAGACCCTGCCTGGATGCTCCTTGGCTGGAGCTTTGGAGGGCTGGGTGAGAGGCTGAAAGTCACCCATGCCAGGCCAATTTGTTCACAGGGTAATAAATTTTCTGCCGAAGGGATGATGAGCCCGTGATAAAATTCCCAAAGCAGGCAGCGTTTTTGGCTTTATTTACCTAACGCTGCTTGCATCCAGGTGGAGCACTGGAGTCTCTCCCAATCCCAGTGTTTGCCCAGCCTGGGTGTTTGAGCACAGGGTGGTAAATGCCACACGTGGCTCTGAGCGGCCCTGGCACAGTTGGGAAGCAGCAGAGGAGCAGAGTCCACACATCCATGGGAGTTAATTAACCCAGGGAACGTGCAGCAGGGAGCTGAGTTTGTCCCCGGTGTCCCCTAGCTCACCCTGCCCGCCGTGCCCTCCATCCCTCGGGGGTCCCCGCCCTGCCCTGCACCTCCTCCCTCACTCCCCAAAATTACTCCCATTTTCTGTGGTTGCAATTCTCATTTTCATGGCTGCAAGGTGGGAAAGCTTTCCCAGGCACATCCCTGTCCTGCTCACTCCCCTCCACCTCCCACCCGGGCACGGATGTTCATCCCCTCCCTGCCAACATTCCCTGGCCCAATTCCACCTCCTGCATCCCCATCACATCCGACCTTTTCCCCCATCCCAGCTCCATTTGGGTTTCCAGGGATGGATTTGGCTGGGCAGACCCCTTGTGCTGAGAACCACAGGTAATTCACCGTGGTTTTGTTGATTT
>VZTZ01050620.1:23796-106951 GCA_013400955.1 Drymodes brunneopygia | reverse complement strand
ATGGATCCATGGATGGAGGGATGGATGTGGGAAGCAGATCACTGTGGCTCATGCTCTCACGGTGTTGATGACACCAACACCATCACGTGTGCATGGGCAGGGGTTTCCCTCTCATCCCAAAATGTCACTGGCAAAGTCCGGAGCTACAAAGCCCCCTGGATGCTGCCAAGGCATCGGCAGGCGCTGGAGGAGGGCAGGAGCCACTGCTGGCACTGGCTGGGAATCCAGATATGGAGAGACATGGAGAAACACACTCAGCTTCTCCCAAGGCCAAACATCCCTGGCTCAGTTGTGATCGCCCATGCCGTTACATCTCTCCCCACACCCAGACCTTTGGGGGACTCTCCCACAGCTCATGGAAATAATCCAGGCTTTGCTGCTTCCCCCAATACCTGTAACTTCTGTGAGAGCTGATTAGAGCAGCACACAGGGTCCCTGAGGAGAGGCTGAAGCTGATTTCTCTGCTGGTCACAACTTGTTCCAATCTCCTGGGACTCATCCTGGTGTCTGAACCCAAGGAGAAATCAAACCCTGCTGCTGGGAGGGAAGGAGAAGCTGAAGCCTTTGGGCAGGCTCTGAGCTTGGAGCTGCCAAATTTGGGCTAAAATCAGCTGTGACACCAACAGCTGCTGCACGAGCCGCTCGCTCGCCTTCTGCTCACACAGGGGCCAGGGAAACATTTGTACAAAATATGAAATCAGTTCCCAGGAGCTGCTGAAACGCGCCAGGAATTCCTGGAACAAATCCTGCAGGCTTTAAGAGCTTTGCTCACGTTTGGGGCTGCAGGGTTTAACAGTGGATCCCTACCAGGGCGGGTGTTTAATCACTGGAGCTCCTTGCCTGGGGCACCGCGGTTAAGGGAGCTCCAGCAGGGACAGGATCAGCTCAACGATGGTTCTTAAACACATGGAAAGCACTCATGGCTCAGGGTATCCCGTGCTGGAGACCACCAGCAGCTGGGACAGCATCTCTACACCCTGGGCTGGGGCTGCTGCAGTGGGCTTGGAGAGCTTTTATCTTTTTATCCCAAAAACCCTTTTATTTTCCAAAACCACTAACCCCCGGGGCTGGAAAGTGTGGGACAGGACTGGAGGGCCAGGGTGCCACCCCAGAGTTCCAATCTACTCCCCCTGAAGGCATCTCTGAAAGTCCCCGGCGCTTCAGGCTGCAGAGGGAACAGCTCCGACAGCCTCATTGTTCCCTGCTGGGGAAGGAGGAGAATCATCCCCTTCCCGCGTGGGAGCAGCGCTGAGGAGAAGGGACCCGCCAGACGGATGAGTCATTTCCATCGCCACCTCCTCCCCCAGTGCTCAGCGTCCCCAGCAAAGAACAGGAGGCAATCCTTCCCCTCCAGGCTCCCTCCTGCCGGCGAGAGGAAGGAGAAAAAAAAACCCCGGAGCGCTGCCAAAACCCCATCCCGGCAGGGTGTGTGTGCCCCCAGCCCCAGCAGTGATGGAGCAAAAGTTCTCAGAGCACCACTGGCACCCAACAGAGTCACCCCGGGGTGCAGACTCAGCCCACAGCAGCCACAAATGGGATTTCCCTCCTCAAGAGCATCCCAAGCCAAGAGGATGGTGGGGCCAGCCCTGCTCATGAGTGGCAGCCTGTCCCCATCCCCAAAACAGCTCCACGGAGGTGTGGATGCTGCAGCACCCCCAGCCCAGGCTCCACACGTGATGCTTCTCCAGCTGCTGTTGAGGAAAACCTCTGTCCTCATCACTAAAACAGCTGGAAAAGGCAAAAGGCAGCATCACTCCTCTCCCAGGGGTTCTACTCCTCCCTCCCAACTTGGGAGAGTGGTGAGGGGCAGCTCACACCTCCCTAAATTCCCTTCCAGGCTGGAGTTTGTCCCATCTTGCAACTCCCTGCAGGCAGAAAGGTCCTGCAAAGCCAGGGCTGCCTTCACCTCTTGCTCCCATGTCTGGTAGCCAAGGAGTTTAAACCCAGGTAGGAAAAGATGTGAACCATCCAAACCCTCTTAAAACTGTCAGGGGACACACACCAGGCCTAGCATTGCTCCATGTAATGGGCAAATATTTCAGGAAATTAAATGAGATGCTCTGCATTAAGTGTCTGCACTCTGGTTTGGGGAGACAGAGGTCAGAAATTGTGGAGTTGTGGTGCTGTTTTATCAACCAGCACATGTGAACCATCCAGAGCCACCACGGAAAGGAAATCCACTCTTACAGAGCCAGGAATGTTTTTTCCTACAAAGTACCAGCCTGCTTTAAAAGCCTCTGTACCTCCAGGACGCCTCATTCTCCCCAGTCGGCAGCAGAAAAGACTCGGAGGTTTCACATAAAATGAGGCTTTTCCATGGGAGAAAGTGGGGAAAACATGAGTGGAAAACAGTGCCTAAAATCAGGATGCAGCAGTTCAGAGGCTGTGTGTGCTTGCTGGCCTGAGCTGCTTTAATCGGAGCCCTTTCTCTCCCCTCCCCGAGATGCCCGGAGCGCACAGAGCCGCTGCTCCGCGGCCGCTGAGCAAATGGAAACGGGGTGTTTTAATCGGATTTTAACAAAATCAAAGCCCCTGCCACCCGAGTGGGAGAGCAAGGCAAACAGCAGAGAGGAAGGCTTTAAAATTGTGCCTTTCCATCCCGCTAAGCCCGGGTTTGCTCCAGCTTGGCAGCAAAACCCACCCGGCACAGAGCGAAGCCCTCGCTGGAAGTGCTCCCGTCAAGGACGAGCCTTTGCCACCATCGCAACACTTCATCCCCATCTCCCTCCCTCCCATCCCATCCTAACAAAGGCTTTTATGACGGTGGACAGGGAGAAACCTCAGCAGAACCTCCCATTTCCAGGGGGACTGATTAATGAAAGGCTTCTCTATTATCGGGTTATCGCTCCCCGTTTTCCTTAATTGAGGCGAGGCACCTCCATCCTCTAAACTTCAAGGATGACAATAATTAGCGCAGCGAGTCGTTATTGCTCTCATCATCTCTCCCCTTCAGCAAGTGCAAGATCTGAGGCACCAGCCATGAATAGGAAATCCAGCTTTGCCAGGCACACTCCTCGCCGACCCCGGAGCCGCCCCGCGATCTTGTAATGAGAGGATTAGCCCAGAATACATATGTGGCCCTTTAAAGGGGAGATATTTATTAAAAATACATCAATATATCACTGCTGGGGTGCACACGCGGCTTATTAACAAGAGACCCCCCTCCTGAGAGAGCTTTTGTCAGCAGCAAACAGAGCTGGGGAGATAAAGAGCCGCTCCTGTAATTAAGAGTAGCCCTTGTGTTAATGCTGGTTGCTGTTACAGCAGCTTATTGGCAGCTGCAGGGCCCGGGGAGCCAGGAGGATGGCAAAGGCTAATGCTGGAAGGTGGATTTAGTTAGGAAAAGATGAGCCTGGAACATGGATTTTAAGTAAAAGGTGAGGGGGGGAAAAAAATCGTGCTTGGGTTTAGCCATCCTCAGGCAAGGTTTAACTGCAAATTAGGATTTACAGAGTCACAGAATGGTTTGGGTTGTTTAAAGATCATCTCATTCCAACCCCCTGCCATGGGCAGGGACATCTTCCACTATCCCAGGTTGCTCCAAGCCGGCCTTGAGCCATAGAACTCCTCCCTTTCCTGGTGAAACACTCACACACACATAGAGATATATAAATAACATATATATACATAAACATATATGATGCTTATATGGGATCAGAGCCCCATTATTGACACAGGACATGCTGACATTCTTCAGCCCAGAGAAGCTGTGGCTACCCCTGGATCCCTGGAAGTGTCCAAGGTCAGCCTGGACAGGGCTTGGAGCAACTTGGGATAGTGGAAGGTGTCCCTGCCCATGGCAGGGGGTGGAACAAGATGAGTTTTAAGGTCCCTTTCAATCCAAACCATTCTTGGATTCCACAATATTTAGAAATTCCCGTTCCCTGAGTGTCCCATTTTCAGGCTTTTTCCCTGCAAACACTCATTCTCAAGGGAGCATTTGTGTTTTCACACACACCCCAACAATCAGGCTGCTCTTGCTGCTTTTCCTCATCAGGTTTCACAGGCCCTTTGAGAGCACAGAGGTATCAGTGTCTCCTTATCTCAGCTGGGGAACAAAATGCCCTGTTGGGTTGGGAACAGCCAGCAGCTTGGAGTCTCCTTAATCCAAGATTTTCACTCCATCCCAGGAGCCCAAAAGCAGGAGATTCAGGACAGAGATCCTGGACAGCCCAACTGAGTGTTTGGGAGTCCAGGTCCTGCTGTCACAGCCTTAAACACTCAGGGCCAGAGGACACAGGCTGAGGCATGTGCCAAAAAAACCCATTTTTTGCTGTATTTAACACCTGGCTGAAGGCTGGGGGCCCCATTCTGAGCCACTGAAGACCCAGCAAATCAGCTCAGCCACGTGGGGGGGGAAGCAGCACTTAAAATTTCAGCTGTTGTGCTTCCTCAGCCAATTTACAGCTGCATCCATTGAATTAATAATGACCAGGCAGGGCCAGCACTGCTGATACAGACCAGCTCCCTCTGCTCCTGAAATATTTATTGATTTTAAAGAACTCTATCCCCAACCTGGTGCAGCTCAGGTTGTTTTCAGTGGGGTTGGATGAGGATGAGCCCATTTGCTCAAGAAAGAGATCAGGTTCTTCCAGGATGGCCCTGGGCAGCACTGATGAGCTGCAGGAACACTCTGGCTCTGAATATGAGCTCTGAAATGGTCTTGGGGTCTTTCTTTTCTCTGCTCTAAGCCTGGCTGAGGGGGTGAGGGGTGTTTTACCCAAATAAGTCCTGTGAGAGCACCACAAAGGCCACGAACCTTCAGAGTCTCCATCCTCTCGTGGCTTTGGGTCCCACAGTGACACAAACAGGACCCACAGCCACATTTGAGGGTCATTTTGGTAATATGAAGAATTGCTGATGGCCAAGCTGGAGATCCAAAGCCCACTGGGAGCCCCTCAGCACATCTGAGCTGGATATTAACCCCAAAATCTCCTGAAGTTTATAGGGTGAGATTTAAAGCTGTTTGCCAGGCCCCCATCCCTCCTCCACTGAGGGGCTGTGGTGGTCACAGTGGGGCTGAGGATGAAGTTCAGGGTCTGAGGGTGGTCACAGCTGCACAAAAAACAAGGATTAATCCCCAAACAGCCGGGTACAAACCTGCCCTTCTCACAGGGGAAGGACAAACCTCTGGGACCCTGCCCATGCAGTGCAAGAGGAACAAGGATGGCTGCAAAAACAGGGGAAAAACCAAACCCACCACATGGAATAAGCCCTGCTGGAGGGCCTGCGTTTCTCCCAGTTTAATTAGCTCCTCAATGATGCAGAGGCAGCTTCCCCAGGAGCCTGGAGATGTATTTTTAGGTGCAACCACTCCAAAAATAGAAGCATCCCCACAGGAAGCTGCGAGCAGCCACCAAGGAGCCACGTGCGGGTTGTGCTGGGGATGCAGGAGCTGAGAGCAAACCTGCACCCATCCCCAGCACAGGGGACATCAGGGCAGGGGCACCTCCAGCAGCCACCTCAGCACCCTCCCAGACAGGCCCTTGGCAAAACAGAAACACAGAAATTCAAAGAGAAATGAAACATTTTGTACATCCCCGTGTCGCAGCGCAGGGAGAGGTGGGGTTTGGAAGGGGGCACACCACAGGAAACCTCCCCCAGGGAACTCCTGAGCAAATCTTGGCCTTCCCAGGGGTTGTCCTGAGCTTCTGGTCATTCACACAGACTCAGGAGACTCCTCAAGACTTTTGCTGAGCTGCAGTATCACAGAGGAAATCAGCCAGATGAAGCTGCAGAGGAGGCCACATCTCGGGCTCTGATCCTGCCCCTGTGACAAAACCTCTCCCTTCAGGAATTAGTCCAGCCTTATTTTAGGCAAGTGTGGGAGAGAAGACACCCTCTCCATGAAGGTATTTGGCTAAACCTCCCTTCAAGGAGCACCCTTGGTCAGGGGATCCACAGGGATTTGTGAGAGCAAGACAGATCTACAGGAGGATGTGAGGGAAAGCCTGAATGCTGGAACAGCAGCAATCATCTCCATTTCCTTTTAAAGCTTTTGGAGGCTTTACATCCCAGAGCATCACCAGAGGCTTTTACCCCAAAAAAATCTTTTTTCCTCTCCAGCCAGGGCACAAGCTTAGTCTGGCCCCATGGAGGAGAGGTTTTGCTGGAAGATGATGTTTAACCTTGAAATCTGGCAGAAATGTGGTGTTTTTCACCTTCTGGATGCTCCTTTAGGAGCTCCCACTCAGCCAGAAGCAGCTCCCCCCAAGACCCAGCAGAACCCCAGTGGCCAAGGCAGAAGGCAGAGCCCTGCCAAAAGCAGCCTGGCAAGATCCTTGGTGCCCCCCAAACTGCAACCATCCTGCAGGGAAAAGCCAAGGTCACCCAGGCAGCAAGGGGGACACGGGGACCCCCCAGGAGAACACAGAGCTGTGTCACTGCACAGGGGCTTTTATGGCCAAATCAGCTGAATTATTTGGGGCTGAATGAAAGCTGCATAAGCTTTCCTTTTTTAATAGCAGCAATAAAGAGCTGGGTGAGTCAGTGCCCGAGCAAAGCCAGCAGCAGCTCCTGGCTCAACAAGCTGCTGGGTAGAGCCGGGAAAGGGTGGGAGGGGACGCAGGAGAGGCAGCTCCCATTCCCATTTCCAGGGATGACGAGGAACTGGGAGCAAGAGGAGCCGGGTTTGTGCAGGAGCCAGGCTCGACAGGCAGCACCCTCACGGTGTGGCTTCTCCCCGTGCAAATCACCTCTGAAAAAATAAATAAATACCACCGAAAAATCCACCGCTAGCATCTGAACATCCCACTCCGGGCTTTTCCCCAAGAAGAGCATCCCTGTATCCATTAGCTATTGTCTCCCTCTAGCGCGGGCAGGCACCATCCAGCTCCTGTCCTGCCTGGCCGGGCACCAGGGCTGAGCTCTGCGGAGATCCGGGGGCTCCAGGCACCAGCCAGGCTCCAGCTCCGCCTTTGCACTGATGAATCAGCTCCCCACACTTCTAAATTTGTTGGTTTTGTTTTTTTTTTCTCATCCCATTTTCTCTCGGCAGATGCTCAGAGCAGGAGGGATTTCTGAGTGACCAAACCGGCGAGGCAAAGCTTCCCAAACTGGAGATGAGTGCCAGGAGCGGTGTTTTATCCAGGGCTGGAGATGAACCAGCATCCTCCCCTCTTCCCAGAGCTCCTGGGGAACCAGCCTGACCTCTCCTCACCCTTCAGAGAGGGGATCAGGCTTTGCTCAGCTGGGCTTTCCAGGGGATCTTTCCACAGCTGCCTTTAACACCTCTGCACGTCCCCTAAAGCAAAATAAAAACCCACGCTTAAAGTTCAGAAGGAAAACATCTCCCGTCCTCCCCAGGGAGAATTCCTGCCAGGAGAGAAAGGGGATGATGCTGCAAATCTCTGCCCTTTGCAACTGAGCACTGCAGCAGCACCTTCACCCCCTGCTCTGCAGCTCAACCCACGGAAAACCAAGAGCCAGGAGACACAGGCAGGCTCCAAAGCTGCATCCAGAGGCTCTCCAGGCACTGCTTCCCTCCCAAAAACATTTATTTATTGAAAGAAACAACCTCCAGCATTTGCAAACCCACCTGTTTAAGGAGAACAGGAAATCACTTGATTTTCAGAGCCCAGTCCCACTGGGATGCTGCTTCAGAGGAGTTTCCCAGCACAAGTGGCCAAGGGGACAGGAAAGAATCAGAGGCACAGGGACACCCCCAGCCCAAACCATCAGCACTGCAGCTCCTGGGTTGTGTTCTTAAATCATTTCAAACCAGCCAAACCTGCATGGATCCATTAAACTGCTACTTACCCCAAAAAACAGGTGTTTAGACACCTGCCAAAGGACCAGCCTCTGACCCAAGCTGGGCAAGTGTGGAGACCCTCCAGGGTTCAGGTTCTCCTTGGATCTGGAGTTGCAGGGGGTGTTTTTCTACTTTCCACAAGTAACACCTGCACAAGTCAGGCTAATGGCATTTGGGTTTTCACTCCATGGAGTAACATCTCCATGGAACACAACACCTCAGTGGCCACAGCTGGACACCAGGGGCAGCTCCTTCTGTGAGGAAACCCCAATTTCCAAGTTTTCTCTTCCTCTTTGAGCTATTTCACAGCTCTCAGCTGGGCTTGGCATGATCCAGGAGATCACTGGAAGCATGTAAGGAAGAGGTTTCTTTACCTCCTGCTTGGTGAAGGTTAAATATTAACTAAAAATTAGCCCAGAGGGAGGTGTGAACAGCTCAGGGTGAGCAGTTTGATCTGTTTCACCTCTGCAATTAACCCCCAATTAACCTGATCCCTGTTTTATTGCCTTCCCTCAGATAATCACATCCTCAAGTGCTCTAAAAATCCAAACCAGCTCTCACCTTGCCCACTGCAGAATCCCACAGGACTGAGAGGTTCCTCTAAGACACACAGAGGAGGTGCCTCCTCCTCTGCCCAAAAACAAGCACAGTGGGTGCAGCCTGATGTTCATTTCAGGGAGGGGAGAGGTGGAAACTTCACCTGAGTCATCCAAATTCACTTGAAAGAAGAGAGCAGGAACACCTTGAATAATAGCATCCCTTTATTTGCTGACACCATTACAAAAACTGATTACATTAGCAACCAAAAAAAAAAAAAAAGAAAAAAAAAGGAAAAAAAAAGTGTTTACTTGAGGTTGAAGTCAGAGGCAGCTAATCCCAAAAATGTAATTAAGTAGAACAGTGTACAACATCAGTATTAAAATGTCATTTCCCACCGGTGACTTTACCACATTGGAGTTTTCTGAACAAGTTTTATTGAGCAAAATAAGATAAAAGATTAAGTGTTTACTGTCTCTCCAGGAATGTAAAGGTCTAATTATCCAAACAGGTTTGTTTTTATTATAAAACTAAACTCTGGAGGTGTCTACAGAGTTGGGTTTTTTTTCTTTAAATCAGTAGTCTAACAAGGATTAGAAAAGACAAAACTCTGTTCAGTGTTTCTGACGAAGTAGAAAGGGTGAAAACATAAATAAGGCTTTAATTTGGCAAAATATAATACAATGCCTTCTGCCATCCTCAAATGAACAACTCCCCCGTGACTTCACTCTGCAAGAGAAACACAAATCACCAGGTCAGAGGAGCAGCTTCCCACGGGGAAATCCAGGGCCCTGCCAGCATTTCCTTGGTGTCAGCCCAGGAGGGAGCCCAGGGGAAGGAGCCTGAGCAGGAACAGCCTCCCAGAGCTGAGGCCAAGGTGCAGCAGCTCCTCCCTCCCCCCTCAACACCCAGGCAGCCTCTCCCAGCTCTGCTGTCCCTGTGTTACAAAGGCAGGAGCATAAAAAAACACCTAAATCAGGAATAAGCCCCCACCCCCAGCAGATGAAAGGGAGCTCTGGCACTCCCCTTGCTCAGTGCCAAGGCTTTGCTGCCTCCCAACACAAACAGCTCCCAGTTCAGACCCAGATCTGCATCAGCTTCCTGACAAAGTCCAGTGTCTTGAGCTTATCCAACCTCCAGCTAACTGGGTCATTTAAGAAGTTTGCCAGCAGAAAAGCCCAGGTTTTCCAAGCTGGCTGTGTATTAAAATAAAAGCCTTGTCCATGTGTCTGTAAGTGGATGAGGAGCTCATGCCAGGCTGATGCTTCAGACACTCACAGCCAGGCACTGCTGGCAGCTCAGTGAAAGCCCAGGGGTTACTTTATATCCTCCATCCCAAAGTAATCAGAGCATGGAAGTGCAGAGAGTTTGCTGGTGGAGCAAAGAGGGAAAAAGGTAAAGGCTCTGGGAGAACAAAACTTGGGGCAAGCTGCTGCAGGAAGTGGCAGGGAGTGGAAGGGAGGGTGGAATTACATGGGACAGGGGGGACACAACAATAGTCCCCAGCTGATTGACATCTCCATCCAGAGGGGAACAAATCCAGTGCCTACCAGAAGCTTTTTATGATTTGCATGTGGAACTCAGAAAAGATTCTTCACTGAAGTGCTGTGAGGGTCAGGCTCAGAATAGGCTGCAGTCCCCATCCCTGGAGGGATTTAAAAGCCCTGTGGATGTGGCACTTGGGGACATGGTCAGTGGTGGCCTTGGCAGTGCTGGGGGAATGCTTGGACTCACAGTCTTTTCCAACCTTAATAATTCACTGATTCTGTGATCCGATTCTAGAAAATCTCATATTTTGACACCAGACTTGTTAAATTTGAACAAAGTCCCACCATCACTGACCAGTGGCCTTCCCAACAGCTGAACTGAGGGGCTCCCACTGTCCACACCCACCTGGCTGTAGTGCCCTCATCCCTTGGACAGCATTTGGCTTATTGACACCAGCAGCTTCTTGAGATGACCCACGTCCTGGGTGAGATTCACCGCCACATTTCGCCTCTTATCACTCAGTTCCTGCAAGAAGGAAAAAAAAAAAAAAGGAAATCATTAAAAACTCATTTACAATCTAATTACCAAGAAAGCTTAGAATTAGATCCTCTGTATAAAATTACAATTTGTGGTGCAGATGGGAACAGTTCTTGTAAGTCAGAGGGTTATGGCCACGTTTAAGGAGAACATAGGTCAAAGTCAAGGAGCCCTTTCCTGTTCCAGGGAATCACCTGCACATCCAGGTCCTGCCCTCCCTGCCTGGGACTCCAGGACTCCCTGATTCCAGAAATTGTGCTGATATCCACAGCTGATCCAGCCTCAAAGGTGATTTCCCCACCAGCCTGGCTGAATCCCCCACAGATGTGGTTTTTAACAGGTCAGGGTGCACAGGGGCAAATTCTGACCCCACAGCTGGAACAGCAGAACTCCTGGACCACCAAGGACTGGGTGTGGCTGAGGATCTGTGGGGTGGTGTCCTCAGCAGCAGCCAAAACCCCAGGCCAAGGCAGCTCCAGCTGTGAAACAGCATCTGGAACAGCTGCTCAGAGATCCACACCCTTCCCCACCCACAGCCCTCACCCTCTGCTCCAAACCCCTGGGAAATTCCCACTTGCCAGCAACAACTGGGCTTGGATGAGGGCTTCAAAAAGCACCAGTAAACACAGAGAAAAGGAAAAATGAAAGCGACCGCGAGCTAGAAAGCTTCCTGTGCTGAAACGAAAATGCTGAGCTTGTGTTTTGATACAAAAATAAATGCTGGGTTGTTTTTTTTTCCTAGGAATTTGAGAGTTTACTAATCAGGAAGTGCCACAGCTGAAGATGGACTCTCCCCCTCCTGCCTCCCTGCCTGTCAGCCTTGCTGGGCTGCCAGTGCTGTGTAATCCCTGCTTTAACACCTTTATTGATTAACTCCTCCAGAGACACGCAGAGCACTCTGCATCTGACACACACCTCACTGCTCCTCCTTCAGCTCACAGCACAGACATGCAGATCACCTGCAGGAGAGCTTTTCCTTGGAATTTAACAGCTAAAAATAACCAACCCTGCCAGGGTGTCAGCAATGCAGAAGTGGCCAGTTCTCCACAGGAGCACGGAGGTGTTTGCAGGCGCTCAGCATCCGTCAGCCCCGCTCTGGTGTCGCCCACAGAAGGAGACTGATGCATAATGAGGGTGCAAATCTCTCCCCAGAGCTCCAGGGAAATTAGAGGGAGTTCAGAGAGGGCCATTTCCCCTGCTCCCATTCGGCTGGCAATGCAGAATGAGCAGTAAATCAAACCCCAAGCACCTGCACCATTACAGGAATGACTCTGGGCTCAGATAAGAGAACAAAACAATCCACAGCAGAGCTCCTACTCCTGTGCAACTGGGAAACATATTTCTACTGTAAAAAAAAAAAAAATCGTTGGGATCTGTGTTAGGGTAGCCTTAACCTGTGTTACCCTTATTAAAGCAGAAACTCAGGTCTGTCAAGGCTGGGACTTGGCTTAGCAGTCTCCATCAGACTGATGGACGTGCAAAGGCAAAGAGCAGCCCAGCAGATGAATTAATCCAGCACTGCCCAGCAGTGAGGCTGCCTGGGCATCAGCACAGAGCCCAGCAGGAGCAAGGAAGGAGCCCCCCAGTCCACTGCCAGCCCCATCTCTGGGAACAGCTCCTCCCTCCATCCCTCATTTACTGCATCTCCTTCTGTTTTGTGACCTCACTAATCTCAGGCAGTGTTCACTCATGAATTACAGACACATCCCCAGCCCTCCTGGGGCCAATCCTGACTGGACCCCGATGGATTTGGGCTCAGCACAGCCCCACTGCAGCTCCTGCCAACCCAGGAGTGCACAGCATCCTTACACAGCCACTGCTGAGCCCCTGCCTCGTGCTCTCCATGACTCGAGGGTAAGAGGGGAAATTTGGGTCAGATGTACAGAAGAAATTGTTCCCTGAGAGGGTGGGGAGGCCCTGGCACAGGGTGCCCAGAGAAGCTGTGGCTGCCCCTGGATCCCTGGAAGTGTCCAAGGCCAGGCTGGACAGGGCTTGGAGCAACCTGGGACAGTGGAAGGTGTCCCTGCCCATGGCAGGGGGTGGGACTGAAAGGGCTTTAAGGTCCCTTCCAACCCAAACCATTCTGGAAATCTGTGATTCCACTTCTTTGGGGACAGGAGGATGAAGAGAGGAAGAGGATGGTAGTGGGGAAGCCCCTGTGGTTTCAGAGGCAGCAGTTGAACAGGAGCTGAACCGTCTGGGCAGATTCCCCTCTCCTGTCTCACACATATGGCAGTCCCAGTTTCCAGTGATGGAGTGAGTGCTCTACACTGAGATTTGGGGGAAAAGCACATTGCATTTCACACAAGCCTCAAAATAAGCTCAGTGCCTAAGCAAGCTGCTGAATATAAATGACTTCCTTAAAGCACACTAAAAAGCCCCCTTTAGTCATCAGCTGGTCCCATAAGTGACAAAGCAGCTGATTAGAAACCCCAAATGGTCTATTTTTAAATGGAAAGGAAAGGAGTCTAAAGAAAAACACTCTGAGTGTGTTTGAGGGTTTATGCAAGTATCATTTCTCATTTTTGTGGGTTGGTTCCAGCACCCAGAAGGAACAAATATGTTCATTTTCAAGCATGTGTTTGCAGGTCCTTCGTAAAAAAATAGAAAAGAGGCACTGTTGCTAGGTGGAAGTGGTTGGAAGACTCTTTTTTGATCTCAGAGCTATTTTCAGCTGGGTTTTTAGGCTTCTGGGGAGACAGTTTCCTATCCTCCCCTCAAGAAAAGAAAAAAAAAAAGCAGCAGAAAAGGCTTGGAGAAAAGATAATGTTCTAATTCCAGCCTCTGCCAATGGCTACCTGTCAAGAGCACTGCTTAGACAATTAATGTATTTTTACTAATGAAGGCTTAATTGCAGGTTTGTTAGGACTGTTTTTCCACACTCCTCTTTAGAATAAAGCCATGGATATTCTGGCAGCAACCTGGGCCCATCATGTGCAGCAAGAGTGGAGCAATGAGAGAGCCAAGAGGGGTTTTGTGAGTTAAGGCAATTAGGCCACATTTGGGCCACCACAGGGCACCTCCAATGACAGCCCAGCTCAGGAGGGCTCAGCAGAGCCACCAGCCAGGAATGCCATGGCTGATGGCATCACTGTCCCCATGCACCACATGGCTGAGAGAGAGAACTGGGCATTGGTTTGAGGGGGGCTTTTCCCCAGCCTGCTGCAGACAGGGACACACAGCACCAGGCAGGGACACACAGCACCTGACAGGGACACACAGCACCTGACTGGCACCAGGCAGGGACACACAGCACTTGACTGGCACCAGACAGGGACACAGAGCACCAGACTGGCACCACAGACCCCTGGCCTCCCCCTGGGAGCCCTCCCATCCTCCAGGAATCAGCTCCCAGGGCTGGCACATCCCAGGTCTCACAGCCCCAGCTGCATCTCTGGCCCAGTGCAGGGGTCCATCAGCATCCGTGACTGATTAGCCTGGAAAAGCCATTTCATTCCTGCTAATGACTACAAAGGCTTTTCTGCAGCTCTCCTCAGAGGACCCTGAGCTTCCTCTCACAGCTGATGAAGCCACTTAGGTTCAGCAGCTAAAAGGAGTGGATATAAATTATTTGTTCTATCAGCAAGTGCTCCTCTCCCCCTCAAATGACAGCTCCTTCCACTCTGTCCCTGAGAAGAAAATGGGTAATGAGTGCCATTGACACCACTGAGCTGGGAGAGAATCTCCTTCAGCCTCCCCCTTCCCAAGTGCCTTCTGGAAAGCTATTCCAGGGCTGGTGTGAAAGCTCTTTTTCCCAGAGCTGGAAAAAGCCACAGAGCAGGTGGTGTCTTTAGGGCATCACTCTGAGTTACCAGCTCCACAATCCCTCTGTGCTAACAGCAACCCACAGGCTCAGGTGAGTCACCTGCCAGTGTGAAAATCTGCCCAATTCCAGACCCTAAAACTGGAATGTCACTGCTGGAGGATACAGGAACACCAGCAGACTGCAGAGTCACCCACCCACAGCACCCAGGGCTGGGCCCTACCAAAGCTCAGCTTAGCAAGATCTTGCTGCTGCACCACATCAAGGTCAACACAAATGCCCAGGAGCCAGGACCAGCTGAAACCAAATTCTGGCTCTTGGCCACAGCTGCAGAGGAGCAGAAGGAACCTCATTCTGGCAAGAGAATCTCTGCCTCAGTGTTACAGGTTGTGCAAGACTGCCTTGCTTTGCCATTGCTGATGTCAGCAAGGGCCAACCCAACAGTGTTTTCAGCCCACTTAGTCATCAGCAGTTATTTTTAGCTTCCCTTTTCCCTTCTTGAAGAGACAAGCCTGGGGATCTCCCCACTTTTGCCCAAAGCAAACCAAAAACCCATCAAAAGCCCAGAATCTCTCCCTTCCCTCCTTGCAAATCCCAGCCACAGGAAGGAGGTCATGATCCAGAGAGCAGCAGAATTCCCAGTGAATCCTTGACACCCTGACAAGCTGCAGGACTGGAATCTTCATCAAGCCCCAGCTGCACACATCCTGCTCCTTTGCTGGACCTCACTTCCCAAAGTTCCCTCTTTGCCTGAGATTTGTGTGGCCCCTGAGCAGGAGCTCCAGGGAACACTCACCGAGTCTGTGCAAACATCGCTGTTTTCAATAACATTGGCATCCCCAAAAACCTTCCCAATTTCTCTCTCCAGAGCTGCCAAAGACTCCTGGGCCTGTAAGGGAAAGATGTTATTAAATAAAAAAAAGAAAGGAAGAAACAGGGAAGGCACAACAATTAGCAAAGGCTGAGAAGCAAACCCCCACCTCCCTGAGAGCGCCAGAGATGCAGGAAATCACCGTGCAGGAGGAAATCTGTTTTATGCCAGATTTGCTCCAGGGACCAACCCATTTGCCAAGGCTGACAGTGTCTCCTCACAATCAGCATGCTGCATGTCAGCCTGTCTGCATCTGGGAGCAATCCTGCAGGGAAGCTTTAACAGCCTCACATCAAGTTATTAGGTAAAAAAAAGGTGCAGTAGATTTTGCCAGAGCAGGAGTGCAGGTCCCCAAAATCCTAACCCCAGCTCTGTGTTTATGTAGAATATACCATGGACATCAGCACAGCTTGCTCTATGTGTCAACACCCAACATAATTGTCCTGAAAAGAATGTTTTAAGTTCTTTATTATAGCAGGTTTCCTCGAGCATCTCACCTCCTCCAGTGTTTTTGTTATCTATCCCTGTCCAGAACAAGTTATGCTCCCCCAACAGCATTTCCTGCTCCAGTCCTGGAAGAACTCAGCCCAATTTGCTGACTATGCTGAAGGAACAAGGTGTTCCACAGTCCAGCCACTCCACAGGCTATTCCTATCCCCATTTATCAATTCTCCCATGGCAGTTTTGTTTCTGGGGTGACAGACAGCACTGAGACCCCTCATGCTTCAAGATTTTCCACTCCAATCCATCTTGCAAGAGCAGCCATTGAGGAAAAGCACAGGGAACCCACCTGTTTGTCCCATCACACTTGCACAGATCTGACTTTCAGGATTTGCAGTCTCCTGGGTTAGAGTGGATTTGTCACCACGTGCAAAAGGGCAGGTGCTTTGTAAACCTGCCTGAAGCCCTCTCTCACCTGAGACTGGATGTGAAAGCCTCTGGCTGTGGTGTGGGTGGAGGGCTGTGGGATGGGCTTTTTGTTAGGCTGGGGTTTCTTTTAAATAAAGGATTATTTGTCAGCCCCAAATCACCACTTGTTTCCACTGGCACAAAATTATAATGAACAAGGGAGTCTTTCAAGAAAGATGATTAGACAGAGCTTTTAGTTGCAGTTTTATCATTTCTGCAGATGTGCAGGTAGAGCTCTTACAGCCCCAGCCAGCAGAGCAAGACACCCCACCAGGCAGGCAGCTCATATCAAGATCCTTCAAATCATCATTTCCAGCACTGCAAAACCAGACATTGAGGGTTTTTTGCCAACGTTTATATAAATGCAACTGCTAAGGGTCTCTGCTTACCTTGGGCAGGTCACCAGCTACCTTTTCTCTCTCGTTTTGATCAACTTTGAGTTTTGATAGTGTTTCATTTAGCTGCGTTTTCAGCTGCAAAACAGTAACAGAGCAAATCAGAGTCCCTCACACAACTCAGATCTCATCTGCCTGTCCCAGGGATTAACCCAGTGCACATGGACTGCAAAGGGAGTAAGATTTACTGACAATTACTGCACACATTGGATTAGTGGACATGTATGATGAGGTTTACAAGGACAGTCAAGGAAGAGAGGCTCCATCTGTAAAGATAAAGAGTGGAAACCACAGAAGACAAAACGTGGTTGGCATCAGCTTCCTCACCAGTGGTTTCAACTTTTCAACTCCTTTCCAGGAGGAGCATCAGCACCACTGACAGTGCATCAGCCTCTCCAGCATCCTTATCACAGCAGTCAGCCCAGAATCCAACTTAATTCACAGCAAATATGCAAAAAATGAAGATTGTCATCTTCCTAGTGCAGGCTAAACAGTGCTGAATAAACTAAAAAGCTCTACTTGTCATCTTAATAAAGCACCACTTACTCCAACTATGTTGACTTAACCAGTCTGTTAATGTCACATCAAGGCATGAATCACTGACAGGGGGATATTAACTTGTCGATTGTGTTTAGATTCAATCAAAAAAAAAAGTGAAACTATTTCAGTCAAGAGGGATGAATACTCCGTGCTGGCTGCAGTCAGTACTTAAACTGCAGCCTTGCAAAGGACACACAGGTTGTTTTTTTTTAAAGGGTATTTTGATTGCTCTTCAACACAGCACACAGAACCAGCCACAGCACTTGAGGCCTGAGCCTCAAACACAAGTGCTAACAAGGAGCTCGAGTGCCAATTTGGTTGGATTTGTGTCTCTGAAGTGTGCTGTGCTAATGTTCACTATTCCTGCTGTCAATCTTTCTGGGAGCCAGCAGGAGATTAAGGGAGGGAACAATGGGTTACTCAGAGCCCTGAATCCTCACTGACTCCAAACCTACACATTGTATTTGTCTCACCCTTGGGAGGCCTCCCTCCTTTGGAGCACCTGGGCTGCTGAATGCAGGGTTTGTACATTTTGGGGAAGCTCCTCTGCAGTTTCAGCTTCCCCTTGCTCACCTTTTAAATAATGGGGAACCCATTCTGAAACACCATAATTTCCATCCCTCAGCCTGCTGCAAAAGCCCCTCACACACACACTCAGGCCAGCATTCCTGAGCCAGCTCATGGGGGTGTTTGTTTAACACATCCTCACACTCCCACCAGCACAGCACCATCACACTGCACTCAAGCTGCCCTAGCAGGGAGCTCAGCTTTGCAAGCTTTTGTTGTGCACTGACATAACAAATTGTTGCCTCTTATATTCAAAGAGGCTGGCATTTACTGATTAACTCCAAGATATGCATTCAATTCCCATTTTTCTTTCAGAGTGAGAGGCTTTGCTTGCTGAGGCAAGTGTACTATTCACTTAAGCAGATTATTACTGTGGTGGTGGTGATTTTTCTAAATCAACTATTTCAACCATCATTGGCAGCAGCCTGGCTGTCCCATCACTCCAAAGACATGGTGACAGAGACAACCCTCCCCAGTTCTGGCTCAACAGCAGGAAAGCACTGGCCAAACACAAGCAGAGGAAGGCTCTGACTGCTCCTGAAGCCTTCAAAAGCAGGTCACTGAAACAAGTGAGAAGGGAAAGGGCTCAAAATGGAAAACCATGCATCCTTAGGTCTATCCTGTTAATCCAAGCCCTTCTTGAGAAAGCTGCCATAGGAGCATTATTGGCTGGAGGCATTTCCAGCCAAACACACTGTAACACATGCAAGCACCAAGCCAGCACGGCCATTCAGCCACAGCAGGGTGTCAGCAGCTGAATGGCTGAAAACTCTGAATTCATCCAACTTTGGGTCTGGCCAATTCCAGTACACACAGAGCAGCATGGAAAAGGCTCTGCAGAGTCAGAGCACTGCTGCATCCTCAAAAGCTCTGGGGAAAAATAAACCCCACCAGAGAATAATCCTCCAGTTAAACCCACTTTTGCTGCTCCAAGGACATTACACTTGCTGCTGCATATGCCTACACTGCAAATCTTCTCAAGAAGTTTCAGGAATGAAAAGTCTTTACAGACTTCGGGAGGAAAAAAAAAAAAAAAAGTCTTAAGAACCAGACATGCTATTGTTAGGAGCAGAGAAAAGAGACAAATTGTAAAAGTCAAGACTACATAAATGATTTTCAATGGACAAAAATATCAAGCTGAAGAGGTTAGCAGAACAGACAGGATTTGAAATAAGTCTCCGCTTCAGACGTGTGCTGGGAGCCTCGTTCGTGCCCAACGGAGAACAAGCTTCTTACCAAATTTAACTCTTCATTCTGTCTTACTGCTTCAGAATATGAATCATCAAGTTTTTTCTGCAATTCAGTCAAGAGATCTTTGAGCTGAAATGAAGTTTAGAGTTTTAGGATTTGTCTCCTTAGGGTGCCCCTTCTCTTCTGCTCAGTTATTAGTGTGCTGCTCTAGCCTAAGGTCACAAAAGCACACAAACTCCTCAGCCACAGGGGCTAAGCTCTAGGTTAGTTTGGCAGCCAACTGGTAACCAAAAGGAAAAAATAAAAATAAAAAAAAAAAAGTTCAGCTTGGACAATTATGTTTACCTCTCTGACTTCTGAAACATAAGTAGATCGTTCTATTTCTGCCTTTTCTAGTTCACTTTCCAAATGTTCTCTCTCTTTTTTAAGCTAGAAACAGAAAAACAGAGTTAAAACAGATGTTTTTTTTGCAGTGCTTTCTTGCAGTATCATTTGCTTGATTTATAATTAGCTGTAAATTTCTATCAAATATTCCATGACGTTCAGAGAGCATTTCAAGCCCAGTGATTGCACAGTGCAGATTTAAACCTCAAAAATCAGATAAAAAGAGAAAGAATCAAGCCCGTGATTGTCAACAAGCACTGAACTGCTCAGTCTCACAAGAAAGAGCCCCAGTGGGTGAGCACAGAAGTAAAAATCAGAGCTTCCCAGCTTCTCTGCCTTTTCAAAGCACTGCCCCAAAAGGCTCAGGTTAAACTGCAGCACAGGCAGGAGAGAAGCCCGAAAAGTTCAGATTTACAGCACGAGCCTAAATGGTGTTTAAACAACATAAAGCTTCAAAGACAAAAAGAAAAAACCACCTGCACGTACAGTTTCAACTTCTTTGTTTTCTTCCTTTAACCTCTCCACCTCGTGCTGCAAAGAAGTGACCACAGAACGCATCTGCAGTTGGGGGGAAAAAAATAAAGATTTTTGGTTGGGTTGGTCCAAGACAAACTCTGCATAAATACACAAGGATAGTAGAAACAATCTAAGAATATTAAGGATGAAATCAGAGTGGTTGAATAAAATAAGATGTTCACTCAAATAATTCAATGTACTGCCTATTCCCAGCCCAAGTCCTTTGACATATTTAGAGCCCACATGCCTGAAAGGTTTGGAATACAAGCACTAATCCAGTTGTCCATCAGCCATGGTAAGGAAAATATCCTTCCCAGACAGGGAACAGTCACCATCCATGTACCCAAAGCCAGCTTTTTTAGCCTTATTTGGGGCTGTGCAAGTGCAGCAGATGGCAGCACATCTATAGTTCAGGATCTGACAGCCTTTGTAAGCCCCTGAAACAAGATGTTTATAAATCATCTGTTTGCTGCCAGGTTCACACTGTGACACTCAAATTTATTAAGCAGAGATACTTTAGAAATTACTTCTCAAAAAAGCAGTTTGACCTACTTTAATTCTAGATTAGAAAAGAAACATAAAAGCTTTTTTTCTTCCCACTTTTGCTATCAACAGAGCCTTCCTAAAAGGAGAGCTTTGCAGGCAATTTCAAGTGTAATTAGTTGACCATAATGGATTGAGCAGTACTTTAACAGCTTCCAGAAACCTGTTATGATTCTATGATACTTCAATTTTAGCACAGAGAGTCCATATCTGCTCACAAATATACTTAGAAAAAAATCTATGTGCTCAATAAAATTACAGCCCAAGTTACCAGGATTAGAAAAATAAATATTCCTGGGCACATTAATGGGACACTTGTACATTCCTCAATCTTTGGCTTCCTATCCCATCAACATTAATATTATTATTTATTATTTGGCTGCTGCCTGAAGCATCTGCAAAGGACTCCCTATCCCAGGAATTGTTCAAGGTCAGGTTGGACAGGGCTTGGAGCAATCTGGGACAGTGGAAGGTGTCCCCTGTCCATGGCAGGGGGTGGCACTGGATGATCTTTAAGGTCCCGCCCAGTCCAAACCATTCTGGGATTCCATGACTGCAACACAGATTTGTTATAATGGTCAAGGACCTCATACCTGAGCTATTAATTTGTTCTTATCTGTCTAAAGATGGCAACAAAAACAGCCACACAAATCTAAAGATTTCAAAAAATCCTCCATTTTTCAGTTTCTTTAATGGAAATACGTTCCTTCAAAAATGAAAACCCAGCCTTTGCATGAAGCTAAGTATCAGAGCACCAAAATACCATTGATATGAGGAATCATTCCTATTATACTTGGTGCAGGCTTCACCTTTTTCATCCCCTGGTCATGCACACATCAAACCAGGCAGCCAGGGCTGTTCCACACCTGCCTTCACAGGGCTCAGACACCCTCTGTGACTTCAAGCAGAACCTGCCTGGCTGCTGAGGAAAAAAAAAAAAGTAACAACTTCAGAAATACCTGTTTAAGTTCCTTCTGTGATTCTTCAACTTTTATCTTCCATTTGCTTTCTTCCTCTTCCACACTCCTCTGTAGCCTTTGTAAAATCCCCTCCTAAGAAGAGAGAGGGATTTGAAAGCTCAGAGCAGAAGAAAGGCAGCTGGAACATCACAGGGGTGAGCAGGCATCCCACTTACTGTCTCTGCCAGAACAGATTTGTATTTCTCACACTCCAGCTGCAGCAGGATGTGCATTTCCTCTGCCTCCTTCAACTTCTGCTCCATAGCCTGGCAAAGGAGGAAAGGGACCACAAGAGTCACGTGTCAGTGGATGGATTTCAGTTCTGTTGATCTGATTTCAACAAGCTGCTATCACTCCTGGGCAGGTCTGTCTTTCCAAGCCATGAAAAGACAACAGCAAGTGCAGCGTTCACCTACAGCTCTCAACACTCAACCATAAACTCTGAGTTGCTGAAAAAGATCCTGATACTTAAAAAAAGAGAATTGGGATTTTCAATTTCATGAACTCACAGTTCCACTCATCAAAGGTGTAAATGCATTTCTGTGAATATCTGAACAGCACGTTGCCCAGAGAAGCTGTGCCTGACCCATCTCTGGAAGTGTTCAAGACCAGGCTGGATGGAGGCTTGGAACAGCCTGGTCTAGTGAGTGGCATCCTTGACTAAAGCAAGGGGGTTGGAACTGGATGATCTTTAACCCAAACCATTCTAGAATTATATAAAACAATTTTCTTGTGACTTGCCTGAGAATCTCAACTTCCCAACCCTCAGCACAGTTTGTAAGATTTATACTGAAGAAATTCATTATGCCACACACCAGTTGTGCATCTTTTGTGCCTACCTTGACATCTTCAGATCCTGAAGCCTCTCTCAGGTATTCTTCAGCCATCTTTCCAAACCCACATATCCATTCACTGTGGCTCTGTGGGGAAATCATCCAGTTAAGGCTGAGAACAACCTCAGGGAAACTCTCCTCAGGCCATTTGCCTCCCCCACTGCAGGCTGAGGGAGCAGCATTTCAGTGCCCCAAGTCCCTGGAGCTCACACACAGCCCTGTGGTTGTTGTGCAGCCAGTGCCACACACAGCTGGCAGCAGCCCAGGAGCACGAGGTGATGAGACACACACAGCTCAGGGGGGCCTGGATGAGCTGAAACACAGCTGGGTGACAGAGGGCTCCCTGCAAGTGCCAGGGCTCTGCAGAAGCATTTGAAGATTCAAGGGAATCTCTCCCAAAATCCCTGAGCAGTTCAAGCAGATGCTGCATAACTCTAAGAAGGTTATTTTCCAATCTTACAGAAAGTCTTTTTAAAGACTGCTTCATCAGGACACTTACTTTAGCACATTTGGGTACAATTTTAAATATGAATATTCAAAACCTCTAGAGGTTATAGATGAAATGCACCCATTTTTCCAGACTCACTCAATGTTAATCACCCCATCTGAATCCCATAAACCCAGGGCATTTTCCCTGCAAACCACTGAAAGCCACCAGAAATATAAAATTGGATGCTGGTGCCTGGGGACAAAATAAAACCCTCCTAAATTGTATTAACTGTCACTGAGGAACTGCAGCTCCTCTGGAAAGGTTGGGAAAACACAAATCCCCATCATGCCAGACAGTGAGCAAATACAGCAGGCATTATTACCCACCCTTGAAAATTTACTGTCTCAGTGAGACACAAGATAACACAGACAGGTAAAATCAGATGTTGGGGCATAAAACCCACAAGATAATAACTTTTTTTGCTGTTTTTTCAACACTTCTTGAAGCACCCATCTGCAGCTTTGCCTCCCTGCGCAACTACAGGCATCGCCAGCAAGAGACACTCTCATCCCACTGCAAAAACCTTGGGATGGAGCGGACTGTGAGGAAACACTCCAGGACTGCCCAGCACAGCAGGGGCAGAGCTCCCTGGCTCCCAGCAGGAGCTTCAGAAGAGCCACTTTCTCTTACCATGTTGGAAGGAAGAGAGACTTTGGGGAAGAGCTTCTGGAGGAGCTGGCGCATCTCCACCTCGGCAGCTTCCAAATGCTGCTGCTTCTCCTAAAGCAAGAGGAGGGCACAGGTGAGATTGGGCACCACCGACCTGGAAACAGCCTCTCTCATGCCTGCAGCAATTTGCTTAACCCAGGAGGTCTTTTTCTAAGTGAGAAAGGTGCTAAGAGTCTCTAAAATTGCCAGGAAATTGCTGTAAAAATGGGCACTGAATTGCTTCAGAATTTGGCCTTCGCATTTGTTCTGGATTAAGCTTTGATTTTCTGACCTTCTCCTCCAATCCACCCTGTTTGTACAGAAATTACACCATCATTCACTCGCCCACCACACAAACTGCACTGTGCTGAGTTACTGCATCCACAGATCACACCAGCCCTGCCACTCAAGTTAAGTGAGCTCAAAATCAAATAGTTT
This sequence comes from Drymodes brunneopygia, assembly GCA_013400955.1. Classification (NCBI taxonomy): domain Eukaryota; kingdom Metazoa; phylum Chordata; class Aves; order Passeriformes; family Petroicidae; genus Drymodes; species Drymodes brunneopygia. The sequence goes on along the minus strand of VZTZ01050620.1, from coordinate 83,592 downwards.
GATCAGCTATTTTTTTATTTTAATTTGCACTTTTAAAATAATTTTAAGTGTGAAAAAATCACCATAAGTTAATGTCATCACACCAAAAACAGATAATTAAAATCAAAAGGAAACTTTGTGTTAATGCACATTTGAACCAGGCCAAGAAAGTGAGACTTTTTAAACATTACTTTTAAATCCTTAAGAGAAAGCCACCTACATGCTCCTTTCCCAACCCTGGATGCAATGGGAGATAATTATTAGAGCTGTGTGACAATCTCCAGGTTCTTTTTTGTTAGTGCTCTGTAAATATGAATACCCAGAGCCACAGGCATCACAGATCTGTCCTTCCCTGTATTTAACATTAAAAGCAGAGCAGCCACAGGATATGTGCTTGCTGTGCTTGTGGCAGATTGGGTTAGTTTAGCCAGACAACACTCAGGCTCCCATTTAAAGTTAAATGTAGAAAGCCTGAAACACTGCACAGAAGGGCAACTTTCAGCCAAAATCCCTTCACTGATATTTGGGACTGTTCTTCCCTTTGCCATCAGTGCTGCTGCCTGGCTGCTCTGAGGATTGGTGGCGTGAGGAGGTTGAGATTCAGAGACACAAACAGACAGGAGACATGAGGTGGTGAGGCTGGGCTAAAGGGTGTTAGTTGGCAGCAATTTAGGAGCCACCAGCAAGTGGCAAAAGGCTGTTTTTGCTGAAGTCTTCCAGCTGCAAGAGAAAGCAGGCAAGTGTTAGCACACAGCAGAGCAGGGACAGGCTCCTCCCAGCACGGGGCCAGCTCCAAAACGCAGACACACAACCCCAGACCAGAGCTCCTCTGCTTCTGGCTGCCTCACTGGTGTTCTTAAAAGTAGTAGCTTTCTTTTTTTTTTTTTTTGAGTTCTGCACAGTGGCAATGAACACTGAATCACACCCACAAGCTCCTTTCAGAGCAATCCACACCCCGTGTCATTTTGAACATCGATCCAATGGTCCCTGCAGAGCTTCACATGCCTTCAAGGAGAAAATTCACAGCTGTGGTCACACCATTCTTCTGAGAATTATAGTAATAATTTAGTCCTGGCTCTTCCCAGGTCCAATAGATTTGTTCAAGCACAGCCAAAGCCCAGTAGAAGAAAGCAGGTTGCTCACCAGCACAGCTTTTAATCTGGAGCTCCCCACAAATCAAAAACAATTCACGACAGCTCTAACAATTATGCAAACAGAAATCAAAAGTCAGCATGCCCACAAACTAACGATTAAAAAAAAAAAACAACAACCTAAAGACAACAGGAAGAAGCAGAGGTGAAAGTATATGAATGATCACTCAGAAGAGATTATACTTAAACTGCAGTAAAAGTTCAATGTCTCCATTTCACTTAAAAAATCAGCTGCAGATCTGCTTCTAGCTTAACGCATCATTTCTAGCAGTCAACATTACAACCTTGGCAGTCTTGTTCACTTTGTCCTGCAGCAATTTTTCAGTTGATGCCAATGCTTCCATGGCTTCCCAGTTTTTCTCCCGAAGGTCCTAATCATTTTTAGAAAGAATGATTTCAGTTCAGCCAATACTCAAAACTGTTTTTGCTTTTACTTCAGAGAAATATTTCGCATTACATTCCACCATTTGCATTTAAATGCTGGTCACTGCAAGGTGATTTTGCTGGGGAGTATGACATACACTAGCAAAACCAAGTGTGATGTTCAAAGACTCTGAATGAAAAGTGTGTGGGGGGGAAAAAAAGCCAATTTCTGCCCAACCTACCCAAAACTGATGCCAGTGTTACTGCAGAGCGTTATCACTACAGCGACCCCACACTTTGACTGCACTTGTAAGAAGAAAAGAGGGAAGTTTTCAAAAGTAGTGAGGAACACAGACACCAAAACCACAGAGTACACAACAGAGTGTTAGGCATGTGGCAGTGCAGAACCCAGCATGGACCCAGGAGACATGGAGGTGTGCACATTCCCAGCCCTGATCCTGCAACCAGAGCTCAGCCCAAACCTGGGCTGATCTCAAGGAACACAGAACCCAGGGTTTGCAGCTCTCTCCACTGCACCCAAGGGAAGCTGGTTTGGTGCTCAGCAGCCCTGCTGGGAGGCTCTGAGATTTCAGCAGTGCTGAGCACAGCCCAGATCCAGAGGGAAGGCCACGGTGCTGTGATCCTGTGTCTTTCTTGGCGAGGTCATCAAACGTGTACTCCACGAGACATCAGCACAGCTCAGTGAGAGGCTGAGAGCTCTTCTAAGAGCAGCCTCACAGCTCTCCTCTAGGAAGGATGGTGGGGCCTTGCAGAGAGGAGATTACAGCATTTGGGATTTAGATTTAGTTTTTTCCAACCCTCAGAGCAAATCTCCTTTAGCTAAGGGCTGTTTTGGAAAGGTTGCATTTTAAATTCATCAAAAGCCAAGCAAGCACCTACACTGGTTTTACTTTACTACTTCTGTTTGCCCACAATCCTAAGGGCTGTTCACAGGATGTAAACATAATATTGGATAAAACTGAGAAAAAACTGGGAGCTACAGGCCTGCTCTGCCTTTAGCAGCAGCCAGACTGCTGCCTGCAGCACAAAGGGCATTCAGACCTTGTGAATCCCCAGGAAAACAGACCTGCTGTTCTTTCTTTCCAGCTCATCTGTCTTCTGAGACTACTCAGCCACTTTCTCTCTACTGTATTTCAGCTCTTAAACAACAATCCTTGCTCAAAAGTTCAAGTTGTCAATATTTTCCTGGTGCATTTTCCTTAGATTGTCTGACTATTAAGAAATAAAGCTGATTGCCTGGTATTCATTGGATTTTACAGGGCATCAAGGAGAGATAGCTGAGATAAACACCCTGTATTTTAACTTGGTTCCATATAACTTAAAAGATAACACTCCCCTGCCCTGCACAGGTAATGCATGACAAGGAACTAACTCCACAGCTCTGTGATGGAAGATACAATCTTTAATTCCATCCACAAACAACCCAGACTGCACCATCAGCAGAAGGCTCAGTCCTTCACTTCCTTTGGAAGATCAGGATTAGTCACTCTCAGAAATGGGAAGAGCCACATCTGAGCACTCTGAAGGTGATGCCTCCTCCCATGTCCACACACAAGGACCAGAACTCTGCCAGTGCACAGCACCTTTCCTCCTCCCACCCTCCCTCCCCTCAGCAAAGGACATGTTTCTGGACAGAGTTAACCAGGTTGGAATCCAAATCCCAGAATGTGCTGTGGGATGTGTCCCCTAGCAAGACTCCTCCCTCTCATCCAACCAACAAATTGTCCAGGAGCTGACACAGCTCTGAGCAGTGAAATCAGGTGTGCTGAGTCACTCCCAAGAGAAAAGGAGTGCCCAGGGACACAGAACAGCAGACAGCTGTCAGAAACACTCTCTGCAAAATGCCCCAGGCCTCAAGGAGCACTGGGAACACAGATTTGGCTGTTTGGGGGGTTTTCTGGGGTGGTGGGGGAAGGATTTCCTTACGTTGTTCTTTTTCCTCTGCTGCTCAAAAGCATTTCTCTGAGAGGCGAGCTCGCTCTGCAGACTGGCGATTTCCTTCTCTTTGCCTGCAACCCTGAATTAACAAAGGGAACCACAAACAACTCAGGAGACATTGCAGAAACCCCCAGTGAAGCACTGACACCCTTTCCCACACACTGCCTTGCCTTCCCTTCCAACACCAGGCTCTCTCTCTCTGAAAAGCTGTTTCCACTGACTTGGCAGCATCTCCTGCTTACCACTGCTCCCTGAACCACTCTCTGCCTGAGCAAACCCATTGTAAAGCTGTTGTTTGCCTACAACAGGCATCTGCACACATTTATCAAGGCCATGGAAAGGCAACACATTAGCTGAGGGCACAGTCAGCCAGCCCACGCCAGCACAGCACCACAGAACAGGCACTGCCTGCTGGATGAGAGCGTTCCCTTTCAAGCACCCTAATCCACAATTTATAAGTCATTTAACTTGAAAGACAAATAATTCAGCCAGCCAAAAATGCATGACAGTGGCAATTTGCTTAGCACAATATAGCATTAGCTTCCACACAGTTATTTAATGTCCCTTCAGCCCCACATTATAACACACTTTTACCCCTGAGATTTTTTCCCTGGAAGAGATTTCCAGATGATTTTATAATAGGAACAACTCTGCTAAGCTGAAGTTCCACGAAAAAAGCCTGTCACTTTTGCTTGAAACACCAACATTTAACTCTTCAGCCATACAGCTGAGCTGGCATGCATTCAAAATTACATCAGTCAAGGCTTGCTTCTATGGTGGGCACAACATATTGCCAGCACTGTCTGCCTGCAGATTACACCTGAGGATTAGCAGTGTGAGCACAATCTCCCATGTTCAACTTTTATTAAACAGTAATTTAATTTTTTTTCTTTCTTACTGGCCACTTCACATGTTTTAATATCGTACTTTCAGCATTTATTTCTGAATTTCCTGAGAAATTAAGTGAACTGAATCAATTCTCTAATGCATTCAACTCCTGGCAGTACTCACACTTGGAGAAGCTCCTCGCTTTGGACAGCCAGAGATGCCTACAGAGAGATCAGAAATGTGTTAGGAGCAGAGCAGGATCTGCCTTGTTCACCAGGCACCTGAAAGCTGCACCCCAAGCCTGGGAGGGAATCCTGTCCAGCCTCCTCTGGCCAGGAACACACCAGGCATAAGAAAGAGCACAAGGCTGCAAATCCATGTGATAAAAGGGAGCAGGAACAGATATGCAACAGCCAGAAAAGCTGGTTCAGTGCAGCCCAACCCTGAAGGTGTCCCTGGATTTCCATGGGCAGTACAACTCCTGGTTTGCCATGCAAGCTACCACCACCCACTTCTGACTTCACTCAGTACCACTGCCATTGGAAGCTGTACCTGTTTGCAGTTCTCCTGCTTTAATTCCTGTATTTGAGCTTTGAAAGATTCATTTTCTTTTTGCACGTCCTGTTGGAAGAAAAAAGGCAATATATATCCATGTATACACAGAAATATACACTCACAATATACACAATCCTCAACACAAGGTGTTTCCATCAAAACTTTACCTGCAACTGTTTCACTTGGTTTGCAATTTCTCTCTCTTTTTCTTCCACCAGAGCTTTCAACTTCTTCATTTGTTCTTCCTCCCCTTTCAACCTGCAGGGATGGTTTGGAAAGTAAGGAGAAAGGGTTAAAGTAGGGGGAAAAAAATGTTCAAGTAAGAATTTATGCTAAAAAAGGCCAGACACCCAAACTGGGACAGTTAGTGCAGCAGAAGATAAATACATTTTGTATGTTGAGGCTGCTGGGAGAGCAGCACGTCACAGGAGCTGCTTTGAAGGCAGAGAGCCCTTCCTGGCACAGCCTCATACAACCTTCCTCTGACTTGGAGCAGCCAGACAAAGCAGAGTGAAAACAGAGGAAAGCCTGGCAGCGTTTCTCCATAAAACAGGAGCTGGAGAATTGGCTATTGCATCTCAGCCTGAAAACGGCACAAACCAGATCTGCTCGCTGCTGTCAACTGAGCCACAGGCACTGCAACCCTTCAACTTGCTGAATAGAGGGAGAAATTAGCTCTAGACACGAGGAGCAGCAGCAGTTCCACTGGTTAAGAGAGCCCTGGGTGCACATTCCCAGCGTGTGAGCAGCACAGCTCAGGGCAGGGACGCCAGGCACGGCGGCAGCCGCGCTCCAGCCAGCGGCACCAACAGCTTATTTTAGCAAAGCCCATGAAATTCCTGCCACCAATTCAAACATTCCAACTGGAGATAAACTCAATGCATATTCCCAGCAGGCACTCGAGGAACTGCTTCTCAGCATACTCACAGGCTCTCCACGTCCTGGGCTTGGGATGCAGCAGGTACCTGAAAAAGTAATTCCTGGTCTCATTTTGATGGCACAGTTTTCAAATTAACAGCAGCTCTTTGCATGAGAAGGGGCAACACACAGCTGGCAAGGCACTTGCCAAAGAAATACCAGGAATTTTTGCATCAGGCATTGCTCCAAGAATATCTAAACACACAATGGGTTTGAGAAGCAGAGCTTACACCAAGCAACCCAAACGTCACACGAGCCAATTGCTCTCCATTCCATCTCTGTGTCTAGATATCCACCCAAAATAAAAGTTCAACTCAAGTCTCCTCCTTTTACCATCAACAAAACCCCAAACTGAGCCAGAATATCACCTTACTGGAAAAATTTATCCATTAAGTAACACCTGGCTTCCAGGTTGTCCAGTTGTCTGCTCTCAAGTCCAGTGCAGGAAATCAAAAGCCAAAAATATTCCAGCCCCAGGGAAAGGCAGGAAGGGATCCCAGCACAGCCTGACCACTTCAAGAGATGCTGCCAGGTTCAGTTGGAGCCAAAGTTCCTGCATGAGCAGAGCCCTGCAGAGATGCTGCTTCAGCCTGGCAAGGAGGTGCCTGGGACACAGCTGGGACGGTCTGGGAGCTCCAAGGCTTTCAGAGCACCAAAGCTCCTCGTTATGCACAGCATCATCCAGTTAAAGCTCCCAGAACTTGCTATCCATGTAAAACCTGCTCTGGATGAAGACAGCTGAACTAGTGGGCTCTCTGCTTTGTAAACTAACAGATTAGTCAAGTAGGATTTAAAACACCTCTAAGCTGAAGCCAATGCAAATCCTCTGTGTTTGAGGTAGAGGAGAAAAACAGCTTCCTGTTCAACCAAGCAGCACTCCCAAACCACATCCACTCTGCAGGCTGTACCTGTTGGAGTTGTTGCAGGTTCTGTTGTTCCAGCTCCTGAACTTTACTGGTTAATTGTGCAATTGTATCCTTCTGACCCTTTGGATAGATAAAAAGCAGGGTTAGAAGCGTGAACTTATTTTTCTCAGCCAGAAATGCTGCAACAGAATTTATTTCCCTTCAGAACATTAAAGCAGCTTACCTGCAGACATTCTCCTTTCTTAACAATCTCTTTCTCCTTCTCTTCCAATAAGGCCTCCATGGTTTTCACCTGCTTTTCCTTCCCCTTCAAACTGTGCCATTAAACACAAACACAGAGCATAAACCCCTTGCTCTTTCATCCAGCTGAAAATAAAACACCCCATGCTTTGCAGCACCTAACAACAGCAGCAGCACCTGTGATCAAAGGCACAGGCACAATTCACCTGCTGAAAATCAATGTGTGAACACTTCCACTCCAGCCTGGGCTAGCAGGAGATGCCCTTGATCAATGGCACTGCTCGTTAGGTGAAAACAAACTCTGTGCTGACACATTGCAGGGGTTTCACAAACGTGCGCTCTCCTCATCCAAAAATACTCCCTTGCCCCTCCCCACCTGGGGATACAAGGGACTGGCTGATCATTTCCCCACCCCCACAGCTCAGATATTTATCAAAGCAGGTTTTCCACTATGCTTTGCCTACATCCCTCCATCCTGACTTAAATTGAAGGGGTGCACAGGGCAGAGCAGACAGTAACAACTGCACTTACAGAGTCTGAAGTTCTTTGACTTGTGATGTTATTGTCACCTAGAGAAAACAATCAGCACTTCAGTTCAATGCACGTGGAAAAGGCACATCAATGCTAAAAATTGCTCTATGAAGAAGCAGGGGGAAAAGCTATCAGACATTATCAAAATAGGCACTGTTTACTGCAGTAAGCATAAACACTTTTTTTTTTTAATTACAAGCCACCAAGTGTCTCCAGCTATTCACATTCCCCACATTTAAAATGTGACTTCCAGAGCAGCAAAGGAAACAGTGCAAATGGGAACACAAGCAGGCCCACAGGAGGGAGACACTCAGGAAGAAGCAGAGAGTGACTGTGACCAACATCTCACTGGCAACTGCAGCTCCAACCACACAGATCAGCCCTGGCCACTGAGACCTTTGCACAAGGAAGGGCTTTTTGGGTGCTCTCTGAAAAGCCAGCACTCCCTTAAATTCCCATTCTAAGGCTGAACATGGATTAAGGTCACAAGATTTAGTGGGAATGCTACTTTTGAATGCTGTGTGAAAGCCTGACAGTGGTTGTCTGTCAATCCTCTACCACAACACAGCAGGAGTTTCAGACATTCCCAAAAATCTCTCTTCTGCTTGCAGGACACCAAAAGGTGCACAAATAGATCACCTTCACAACAAGCATCCCTCACAGAGCATTCCAGAGATAGCAAAACTAAACTGCATGTTTTTTCTGGGCTCTGTCAGTTCCAGGGAAGGAAACACACACAAATAACTCCCTCAGTCCCTGGAAATTTGCTTTGGAGGAAAAGCCCGAGACGGAAACACATTCTGTGAAGCTTTGCCTAAAAAGGACAAAACTCCAACACTGAGAAGGGGGTGACATGTTGGAATGCAGCTAAAAGGACTGAAAAAAGAGTGCAGAGCAAAAACACAACCCACACAAACAAGCAAACTTCCTGACAGCACGATGGATTAAGCTGCCTGCAGAATGGGCTCCCTAAGGAAACGTGGGCTTCCTTTGCTTTGGATGCCAGACAGCAATCACACCAAAAAAAGCCAATACTCCTCCATCCCTGCATTCCTGATAGCTAAAGTAAAACTGACTGTGCCAAGACTGAACTCTTTTTGGGCACTGGGAGAAAAAAAAAAAAAAACAACTGAGTTTACCTGGAAACCAGATACTATTTGGGCCTCTTGTATTGCTCCAGCAACACAGAAAGGCCAACAACAGGAGAAACAACTTCAGCACTTGAAATTTCCAAGATGCCAGCCCCCAAGGATGTCCCAGGGTTTCATGTTTGCTACAGGGACAGTGTGCCCAGGCAGAGCTAATGTTGCAATGCATTAAGCTCTAGCAATTCTTGCCAAATTTCATATTAATGGTCCAAAAAGCTCAGGCTCCCAGAGGTGTGTGGTTTCTGAAGGACAGCACTAGTTATACTGTATTTTTATGGTTTTATAGCCAAGAACAGTGTAGCTCCAGCACTAAAAAGTTCCTCACCCAATGACATTCACCAGTGAAACAGAACACACTAGAACAGAAAGGAGTGAGCAGCACACCCAAGGCAAGGCTGGTTCACACTGCTGGCACTGAAGTATTTTACCTGTTTCTCCATCTCAAGCTGGGAATTTCCTACTTCTTCTTTCAGAGCCTCTATTTCCTGTGTCAAAGCCTTTTCAATGACAAAACAAGACAGGGTTGGACAATGGAAACACAAAAACGCCACAAGAATGGATGCTACAGATTGATCACTGTAGGATGCCAGGCAGTAACAAACAAACAAACAAATGTGGTCGTGGCATCAACACAGAAAGGGAGGCAGGGATTGCACACAGGTACCTGAACTGTCTTCTCCTTGCTTGCTACTTTTAGGACTTCAGCTTGTAGGAGCTCTTCCACTGATTTTATTTTGCCATCCTTCTCGTGGATCCTTAACAAGAGCACAGGAACAACATTAGCTGGCTGAAAAAAAGGTGCTACTCAAGCAAACACACAGAATTTGGTTCTGCTATCACATCCCATCAGCAGCCCCTGGGATCCACAGTGGGGCCAGGCAGGAGGAACAAATAGGAAGAATAAGACTGGGACTAGTGCAGAACCAGCTGGCTTCACATAACCAGCAGTTCACATGCTAAATCAATACTATTACAGACCAAAAATGCAAATTAAGATACCAATAGAGCCTGGAATAACACAAGTTTAAAATGAGCCTTCACTGGACGTTCTAGCAAAGTATTTATCAACTTAAGAACTCACACAGGGGACAATCCTACTCCTTTTAAAGTGCCTGCTGAACAAAAATGATTATCTGACAAATCAGAGCAATTCCTCATCTAGTCAAAGTCAGGTTTATGAAATTAACTGCTTAGCAGAGGAGCCACTGGATTTTCAGCAGGTATTGATCTGGCCAGACATGTTTCAAAAATGAAAATGCTTCCTGCCCACACACACTTCACCCAGTTAAAAGCAAATCATTTCAGGGGAGCAATACACTTGTAGCCATGGAATAAAGACAAAATTACTCAGAAATTAAATCTGTGCAGTCACTTACACTTTCTGCAGTTCCTCCACCAGTGATTGGAAGGAAACCTGTTAAAAACAGAGCTTCATCTTAGAAAAAATCAGAACACAGCAAGACAAACTGTGAATGTTGAGGGGTGAGGATAGAGAGCTGGAGTTCTCTGGCACTGCATGAACTATGGAGCAGCCTAATGATTTTATTTATCTGGCTGCTCCTGAGAAAATTAGCTGTCAGTCTCCAGCTCCTGGCAACCAATAACACTGAGCCTGCTGCAAGTTCCAGGAAAACAAAAGCAAACCCACACCATCTTTACCAGGAGAGGGTGAGGTTCAGGACCAGCATTCCATCAGCTACACCCTTTAATACTGACACTACTGCACATGTCTTCAGGGTCACTGTGCCTCCCCCCTCTTCCATAAATGATTTTCTAGGATCTAATTGCCCTCTTGAGCTGTCCAAGCAGTGCTGGATGTCAAGGAAAGGCACTCCAAAAAGTGACAACACTGTGACAGTGCCACTGATCAGACACAAGGAGAAGGGGCATGAGTGACACCTGCAGGGTGTGGATGGACACTGGGGAGCTCAAACATTCATCATGAAGCTGAGGCAGTACAGGCTTCTGGAAAAGGAGATCCACAGCTATTTCAGAGCATGGCAAACTCAAAGCAAACTCCAACCAGCACTGACTGGATCCTGTACATCTGCCCTGCTTCTGACACTCCTGCAAAGGAAATATTTGACAGAAGTATCAGCTCCCAGACCAGCGCTGAAAGCAAACAGGATGCTTTGCCTACAGGCTTCAAAGGCATCTCCACCTTCCTCCCTTGACTTTTGCAACCACAGCAAGATCCTTTCAGATTTAGTTTAGGTGTAATAAAAGTTTTAGATGAAAAGTACTACCTGCTCCGATTGCTGAATTTGCAGGCTTTGAAGTTCTTTTCTCAGAGATGAATTTTCCGTTCGCAGGGCCTTTGAAAGCAGACACACAGATAATGAAAGCCTCATTTGTGGGGGGAAAAAAAGTGTTAAGCCTGTCAGAAAAGTAATTTCTTTTAGAATAAGTGAAAGACTTTGAAAGTCTGAAAGAGACCCACCCCCCTCTGCAGCTGTTGGAGCCAAATTATTCAACAGATTAATTTTTCACCACGGATAACTTGGAGTGGACACCAATTTATAGGAAATTAGAGCCCAGGTATAGAGCAAGGTGGGAATGCTGTAACTGAGCAGAGAGGTAAGAAAAATAAATGGAACAAATCATGTTACAGCCCATCTTTTGTACAGCCCATTTATTTATATGCATTTACATAATATTGGGGTTCTATCACAGTCAGGCTTCTTTCTCCCTGCTTTGGGAATACAAATAGAAATAATAACACCATGGGCTTTAACAGTCTACATCCTGCTCTGGAGTCAATAATAACATCTGAAATATATAACAATTCAAAGATACCTTTTTACAGAAACACACTGCAAGAATAAAAATCATATAATCTCAATATTGCCATCCACATTATTAAAAAATCATAAAATATTATTTCAAACAAATAACTTGCAAAATACCACCAACATCCCTGGAGAGATTTAAAAGCCACATGGATGTGGCACTTGGGGATGTGGTTTAGTGATGGGCTTGGCAGGGCTGGGGAATGGTTGGACTCAATGATCTCAGAGGGCATATCAGCCTAAAGGAGTTTGTGATGTGCTCACAGCTTTGGCTGCTCTGTAACCTCAGGGTTTACAGCCCCTCCCCAGCACAGGGCTGTCAGCAATGCCCCTGGAATTCAGGCATGTTAAGAAAAGGAGCATTGTCTTGGCAATGTCCAGGTGGACACAGCTTTCCAGTAAAAGCCAGCTGAAAACAGACAAGATTTCTGTACTGCCTCTCCAGGCTTCTCATCACTGCCTTCCTTGTAAACAAACAGGAAAGGAAATAACTTTATCACCATCCCAGAAGTGTCACTGGTTTGTAATCCACTTAACCCTTCAGATTATCAACTAAGCCAAAAAATGCTGGAGTCCCATAATGCAAAGTTTTTACAAAACACCCTTTGCTAAAGGGAGATTTATTGGAGATCAAACCAAATGTTCAGCTCTAGAAATAAATTCCCTTTATTCCAAAGGGCATCCCAGCAAAATCTGCCCTAGACTAAGCAGAGAGAGGCACTTATTGCACACCACTGATGCTCATGCTTAGTCTATCTCACAGAAAAGGTTTTAACCTCATCTCCACAAGGTCCTTTTCCTATTCAGAAGGAATTCAGACTGAACCATGAGCGCTCCAATATTCACTTTGCACAAGAGCACTTAATCTCTCTTTCCCCACCAAAAGATAATAGGAGGGATTTTACCTTCAGCTCCTCCTCTTTAGTAGCCACCTGGATGAGTCCTGCCTCAAGCAGCTCTTCAACTGTCTTGATTTTATCATCCCTCTCTCTCATGCTGAAAAAGCAAGAGTGAAAATTAGGAAAAAAAAAAGTTTAACTTTGAAGGCAGTTTAACTATCAAGAGTAATCTTACTGCCACCAAAATCTTTATTTTAGCCTCTGATTAAAAAAAAAACCTTACCTTTTTTCCATCTGCTCTATCAAGTCTTTGTTTGTCTATGAAGAAAAAAAAATAGGGCCATCATTAATTGGATCAATAATGGTCTGGGATTTAAAAAACAAGTAATTGGAAAGCACCAGCTTAACCAGAAGTTTGGTTACAACACTACTCCAGAAAGGAAAACAAAGTAGAGAGAGAAAGTCCTCATGGCATATGTGTCTAATATTGATGCTGGAAAAAAGTCAGTCCTTGAGGGGAGGGACAGATCCAGCCCAAATCCTTGATGGTTTTACACTGATGGACTTGCAGCCAGCTCAGTACCTGAAAAATCTGCCTCTTTTGAGCCTTTATCAGAACCACAAGCTCCACCTGAGGCTCACTCAGCAGAACATTTATGTTTTCTCAACACCACCACACTGTGAGAGAGCAGATGGGAAACACAAATCAGCTTCCAAGAAAAATCCCCTCCAGCCTTTCAGACAGGACACCAGATCAGCCAGAGCCAGGGGGGCAATGCCTCCAAATCCAGTTCTCCACCAGAGGAAAGGGAGCAGCTCCACACAGGGAGCTCCTGACAAGCACACACCAAGCCAATACAGGAAAAGTTTCCTGTCCTGTCAGTCTTTCTCCAGTGTTTCAGGAAGTTCTCATTCCACAGTGGTGCAAAGTCAAGGATATTCACATGGGCTCTCCCAGAGAACATCCCAAAGGAGATGGAGCTGAACAACACAACAGCTTTGAACCTGCAGCACCCTGTGAGCACCAGTCTGGCTGCAGCAGGTGAACCACGGGTAAAAATACAGAACAGGAGGCAAAAGACATCACAATGGAAAGAGTTTTCTATTTCCAAGGGTCAGAGTGGTTGCAGAAATAAGTTCTTGCTTGTGTTAAGCTATATGAGTCTTCAGGAGTGGAAAAAAAATACAAATTTTGTTTGGACACTCTTGACTAGGTCTACAAGACAGTCACAATTGCCTTACTTGACCCTCCATGGAAGAGAAAATACCTAAAAAAGCATCAGGTTTTGACATCAACCAGCTCAGCCTACAGCCAGATTAAGAAAAAAATACTGAAGAAATTAAAAGCACAGAAGGTGTTTGATAAAAGCTCAGCAAGCACTGGCTGTACCTGCTCAGACAGGAGAGTCTGCAGCTTCTGAACTTCTGCTTGCAGAGTTGTGTTTTGATCCTTCAGAACCTGCAAGAAAATTGAGGTATTTTATCAATTCAGATAAAATACAGAGCCTAAATACAGCATTTCCATAATAGCAAAGAGGCAATTAAATAGCACAGAAGTCATTACAGAGAGTTCTTTGGAAGCTACAAGACTACAAAGAGTCCTTTCCTTCTCTGTCTTGCCTTTCTGTATTAAGGACAAAAGTATTGTCCTTATGTTCCCATGAGAAATTCAGCTGTTACCATCTTTATTCCCCTGGCAGGGAATCAGACAGCACCAAATGTGAGAAGCTTGGGAAAAAACCACATTTTCCTCCTAAAGCAGCACCAGCATCGTGTCAAGATTTGATAACTGCCTCTTACAAAACATTCATCTGGCAAAGCAAATGGTCCAAGCTCCCCTTTTTGAGTTCCCTCCAGCTGCCTCAGTGCACAGCCAGGAATTGGAAGTCCAGCAGCAAAAATGTTTGCACACATCCCACTCTTGGTCCCACTGAAGGCTGGGGAGAGGTGGTTAGGGAGGACAAACAGACTTTGCCTCTCCTCCTGCATTCCTGCTCCATACAATGGTCACAGCAGCCCTTAACAGACAGTGTTTCAAAATTCCCCTCTATTACTGCTTTCTGGCATTTTAAAGACTTGCTTGGTGCTTTATAGAAGTGAAAAGCAGGACATGTGCTCTGTGCTGCAGCCCCAAAGCCTTACAGGGAAAGCACAAGCAGGAAGGGACAGCAACAGGGAGGATTAAATGCATTGCTCTGTTTTGAACCTGGCTTTTCCCTCTTTCATGTGCCTGGGAAAAAGCAGCACTTCCTTAGGTGGAAGCATTGAGAACAGCACTGGTCTGGTTTCTGTTTGGGATCAAAGAGAGGAGGAAGGAGAGAGCAGCAGTGCTCATAATATTCATGCTGAGAGCACACAGTGGATTTCTGCACCATCATGGTGATGATGATCTGCATTCAGTTCTCTATTCACTCCCCAGGAACTGCTGGAACTGCCTTCAGGTGATTTTTGCCATTACTTAGCACTGAATTGATGACAGCACATAACCATTCACAACACCTCTAAGGCCTTTTTCCTGGGTAACTGTTACTACAGAAACCATCACACTAAAAAGGATGCTCACATTGCTTCTCACATTCATTTTCACTTCACCTACTATTTTATAATGTTTCACCACACTGAAAGCCCTGAGAGTGTCACTAACTTGAGACTTGCCCACTTACTCCAGCCTGTCATCTCTTCCCACATTGTTTATGCACCTGTGACCCAGCACACACTTCACTGAAGACTCAGTCAACAGCTTTATTCCAAAAACCAACTGAAACTGTACTTTGTTTCCTGTTCCATTAATTGAACAAACTTCTTCCCTCTTATTCTCTGACAGCTTAGAGAAACTACAGAGCCTTGGCAAGGGACTCCCATCAAAACCTCTTTGAAAGTGTCACTTTAATACAAGGATCAAGTTTACTACCTGCTTCAAAGAGCTCCAGGAGACTCCAGGGGCTTCTCCTACAAAAGCATCCTGCCTCTGCCACTGCCCACTCACTCTGTTCCTCTCCAGCAACCTCACCAAGGTGACAGAGGGAGGTTCAGAGGGACTGACCTCACACCAGAGACATCAGAGCAGCAGCAGCACCCACCACGGGCTTTAAAGGAGTCAAAGGGATGGAGCCATCACCCCTCTGGGGAAGCAGGGTTGTTTCAAACAGCCCAAGTTCAGAAGAAAAAGGCCAAGGTGGCAGAGGGCAAGGAGGAATTAAGCAGCTCTCTGCACACACCACCCAGAAAAAAAGCAGCAGCTTTGCTGTGCAGACCCCAGATGTCAGAACAAAAGCTTCAGCACTTCAGCTGCAGCCTTGTGAGAAACAATCTGGAAGGAGGCAGAATTGAAATGAGCATTTTTACATCTGCCTTGACAGAAAACAGAGGTTTGGCACGATAATCCAAGTAACAAAGGCTCCAAACAAAAGTACCAAGGCCCTGAAATGCACATTTGCAGGTGGAATGCAGGAAAATCACAGCAGTTTTTACTGTGCAGTATTCCTCTCCTCTTGCAGAATTCAAATCCCTCTCTCTCCACAACTGCAGACACTGCATTTAACTTGTGCTATCCCACCTCTCACTCTGCTGCTGCTGCTGTGACATCCCACATTGCTCCTGCCTTACAAACACAATACTGTGATTTAACTTAGCACCCAAGGGTCAGTTTTATTTCACTAGTCTACAGTTGCTCCACAGCCTCTGGAGCCTGGAAAACTTACTGAAAACAAGTAGAAAAACACCTGTTCTGTATCTTACCTTGAATTCTTCTTTTGTGTTTGAAATCTGAGTGAGTTCTTCTCGAAGCTGATCTTCCAGAGTTCTTATTTTGTCATCTTTTATGTGAATGCTGAGACACAGCAGAACAGTTAAACACGATTCCCCACCCAAGTCTCCCAAAAAGCATCATTGAAAAGAACATAAAAGACTGATAAACATTGTTTATCAAATCCCAGAGCTATTTACCTTTTCTGCATCCTTTCCAGCTCATGTGCAGCAGCAGCCTAGATATAAAGAGGATTAACACAGACTTAGGATACATCACATGATTCAATCAACCTTTCATTCCACAATATTAAAAAGCTAGAACAAGTCATTTGGCCTCCCAGCACATGACTGAAATCAAGAGTGAAAGGGGTAAGCTTGTCTTCATGCACTTTTACAACACCAACCTCCAAGCATGCAATTACACAAAGGGAAGACGATCTCCAAGAGATGCATTTGACAACTGGGATTAGCTCTAATTAAACACTTAATTTCCACTTCTGGAATGAACAGGCCACATAGCAGCAACACGGGGACAGCAGTTTGTTTGGCTCTCAAAACATCTCTGTGGAGAGGCAGGGGAGCTGTGTGCTTTGGGGGTTTTCTGGGGGGGATGTTTATGAATCTTGTATGCAAATGTCAGGCCTGAATATTCACAGTTGTGTTCACTCCTGTGAAGTGTCCTGCACTTTGTGTGCCAGAAAATCTAAACCAACCATGCAAAATTCTTCAGGTAACTTGGATATCCAAGTACAAGACTTTGCTGGTGAAGGAGGGGAAAGAATTAGGCCTCCCACCAGCTCTAAGATCTGCAGGGAATCAGATCTCAGCCCAATCCGGAAGCCTCACACCATTAATGTGCTTAAGCAGAGCTTGCTTAAAGCCAACAGATCTGCATTTGCATTTATGACAGAATACTGGGGAGGGAGGAAAAATCAAAACAACTTTTTACCTGTTCATTTGTCAGAGCCTGTAACTTCTGTACTTCTGATTTCAGGGAGAGGTTCAAGTTCTGTAAGACCTGAAGGAAGGAAAAAAAAGAAATGTATTTTCAGTTCATACACAGAGAATATTTCACACCCCTGGGTGACATTTCAGGGTATTTTTTGAAGAAAAATCCTCAAGTTTCCTTAACAACAGCTTTCCCAGCATCCAGCATTGGCCTTGCCTGGAAGAGCAGACCTGTAGCTCAAAAGGCTGTTTCTAGACCCAAACACAGCAGTTTTGGGGGCTTCATTTTGTACAAACATCCAGCAAGCCTGTGCCTGGATCAGCTGGCATTTGCACACGCTGTTATTATACCTTGAGCTCTTCCTCCTTGCTGGTTAAGTTGGCATGTTCATTGCCTAACGAGTCCTCCATCTGCTTTATCTGTTTGTCCTTCTCTGCAATCCTGCACGAGGGAGAAACAGGGACAGATCAGTGCAGAAGATCTGGCTGCAAGTGGAGCAGGAAGCATCAGCCTAAACCCAAAATACACCCTGGCCCTTTTAGTCCAGCTCCTACTCCTAAATCCTGCTGACTGCACACTTTGGGCCCAAAAGCTTTTCCATTTTAAAAGCTGTCTGCCTGCCAAAAGAATTTATGAGACATTCCCTAGCTCTGCAACACAACTACCACCCCACCTCCCACAGGGAGAAACCTCCTGGCACAGCCCCACAGCCCAAATAATAACAATTCTCACGGTCACGCACATTCCTGCACGCTGCACTGACCCTGCACACAGGCAGGGATAGACAACAGAGGAGAGAGATGCTGCTCTCCCTGCAGCTCAGAGCTGCAGCAGACTCCAAACCTGAGGCCAGGCATGGAAGGGAAATCAGTAGGAAGCATTTTCCAGCTCCCAGGTTGACCTCATGAGAAGTTAAAAGCACAGACAGCAACATTTCCTTCGCCAGTCCCTCCCATAGGCTCTGTACGTGAGTGGAGGGAAGGTGGCAGGCACTGAAAGCCAGCAACACCTCCCAAATCCCAGAGGAAATGGATGCTCACACTTTGTGAAGTTCTTCTGCCAGGACTGAAGCCGAGGTCTGCAGGAGGAAAAAAAAAATAAATAAAAACAAATAACTGGAAGTAAAGCAAGTCCAAGGATCCTCATCTACAGTGAGCCAGCAATAGCATTTGTCTGGTTATTTTAAACTGGCACAGGATGCTTCCAACTATTTCCTGGCCAAGGAACATTGAAGGAATACCAGCACATATTAATGTCCCTTCCCCTCTGGCCTAATGCAACATGAAGGGAAAAAAGACCCTTATTATTTGCCCTTCACTACATTCAAACAAGTCACAGGGTTCACCAGCATTCCCTTCAGGAATTAAGTGCTTTAGGTGACATTCTGCTGATAAATCACACAAATTTAAAAAAAAAAAAAACAAAAAAAAACAAACCCTGCACAGTGCACTAGGAGTTGTGTTGGGGAACAGAAACAGCACCACAAAATCAGCAAGTGGCATTTTTCCCTCTGGAGAAAGCCTGTCCCTAGGCTGTCACACACAACAGGGCAGGACAGACTCACCACACCAGGTTTGAAGGCCCCAAGAGACCTCTGCAAACTGTGGCAGAACTTCCATGTTCACAATTCCTGTCCCTCTTAACTAAAAGAGTTTCATCACCCCTGATATCCAGAGCAGGATACAGCCCCAACTCACTTCTCCAAAGTGTTATTTTCACACCCACTGTCCATGGTAGAAAAACAATCCTGAATTTTCATGGTCAGTGGAGTCTCCCTTGGAAAAAACACACATCTCCACACCCTCCCTGTGTAACCCAGAGCTAAAAAATAAAAGTTCCCTAAAAAATCTATTTCCAAAGCCCTTAAAGGACTGGGATGAGAGGAGCAGCCCATGAAGATGCTGCAAATCTACAGTGGTTCTTCCCTCACTACTCCTCCCCACCCAATGGGTTAAACCACTTCAAGCAAAGCCAGATTTTCAGCCTGATGTTGAATTTAATCAAATTCCATCAAGCACATCCATGATTAAAAGAAGACAGCACCCAACTGCAGAGGAACAGCCTCCACTTGTGCCCCCAAAGCCTTTCTGAGCTGATTTCTGTGACCTTCCTCTACATGGAGGCAACTCCAGTGATCCCGAGGCTTTACACAGTGTTTACAACAAAAATGATGTCTCAAATAAATTAGACAAATCAAAAATTTAAAGACTGAAACAACTGAGAAAGGCGTTGTGAAGGTTTGGTGGGGTTTTGGTGTGATTTTTTTTTTTGCTTTTTCACAGAAATCAGCACTAAAATGAAGGGACAGCTTCACACAGGAGCTACCACAAGGGAAAAAGCACAATCAGGTGGTTCACAGGAAGACTGCAGAAAGACCCAAAGAACCACAAAACAGAATTGTAGACATGCAAAGCTAGAGGAAAAAAAAAAACCACTGAAAAAGGTACTATACCCTTTAGTTAGAAATGAAAGCCACTATGAAAGGAAATAAGTGGATTTTCACCCAGAAAAAGACAGAAGCTTTAAGTTTTAAAACAGTTTAAGGAACATTAGAAAAGAGGATGCTCACAAAGTCTCTGCTTTCAACATTACATCTCATACCCAGCTACAAAAAGTCTTACTTTCAATGAAAGTTCACAAGTCACAACTACAGAAGAAAGTCTGAGAACATGCTGTACCTGGGCTGCCATTTGTGAATGAAACTTCTGAAGCTGAGCATTCAAAGCATCATTCTGCTCTATCAGCTCCTTGTAAGAGAGCACAGAAAGAAAAGCAAGCTGAGATCTGCAGCTACTCCACTTCTGCTAGGATTAGCTTTTAGCCATGATCATGTTAGTAAGAACAGTTCAGCATTTACATGTCTGACACTTTACAAAAAAGATGCTGGGGTTTTTTCTCCCCTCTTCAGTTGGAGTGGAAGCACCAGAACCAAGGAAAAATATTCCCTGCTGCACCAGAATCCATTTGATTTTTCCCTGAAGCCCTCAAGAGTTGTGTCCATGCTGCCTCTCAGCACCTGATGCCAGGAGGAGGGACATCACACAAACATCAAAGGTTTCTGGCTGCTCTCCCAGGGTGTCCCAGATCATTTCACAGCCTGGGAAATGGGGTCAGCACCTTTTCCTGACTTGCCCCAAGTGCTTCTCAGGTGTGAGGTGGCCCCACACCCCCTCACAGCAACACACACGAGGTCTCACTTCATAAGCAGGGTTTTTCTATCCTTCATTCAGGGGGAAAGCTTTACTAAAGCAACATTTCAGAGATATTTCTGTGTTTCCACGGACACAAAGTGAGAAGAAAAGCCCCAAACCCTTAAAACACTTAAGCAATACTACCTGCACCTGCATTTGCATGGAGTCCTCCTCAGAAGCTCTCTTTTGATCAGCCTCCAATAACTGCAGCATCCTCTGCTCCAGCTGCTGTTTTGACACCATTGTATCAGTAAGTTTACTGTGCAAGCTCTGGATTTCATTGTCTTTGGCCACAAGTTTATTCTGCACATCTGTAGCAGAAATGTCAGGATTTTAATTCACAAGTCAAATATTTAACTTTGGGGGAAATCATTTTCACTGTAAAAGGGGAGGCTGATCAGGAGCCTCATTCCAACAAGCCAAGGTTCAGCTCTCCCATCAGCATTCAGACTACCTGGGACCCCAAAACACTCTATCCCCAGGGTGCTGAGGGCAGGGCTGACTTCACCTGAGCTTTATATAAGACATTTACTCAATAATGTCCTTTTTTTTTTTACAAATGGCAACAGGCAGTTCACTGCAGAAAGCATTATTTGGGAATTCTGTGATACATGCCTTGTTGTGCTGCTTCATGTTCTGCTGTTCTTTTCCTGAGATAAGCCTGGATTTCTTCCCATCTTCTCTCTGCTTCCTGCTGCTGGACCTTCACATCGAAGAGAGAGTTGATGAAAAGAAGTCTAACCTTTAATTTATCTTTGAAACATTCAGAGTGCATCTCCTCAGTGCTATTCCCAAAACATATGGCAATGAAGTGAAATTGTTTCTTGTTTCCATTAGGGCACATCAGAGAGACAGAGTGCTCTGTAATCCTCCTCCTAGACTAGTTTAGCCTATTAATTTGAAAGGCAAATTGTGAACAGGATTTCATTACAGGCTCTTAACAGAATGGTTTCTGTAATATGAAAATGTAGCATCTTTGCCCTGATAGTTCAGAATTAACACTAGAGGCCAGACCAGCCAAGCATCACATAAATCTGCATTCAGTAATTAAAACATCTCAACTCTAGATAGCAATTCTCCACCTGCCAGGGCAAAAGGCAGGGAGAACTTCTGGCATGTAAGATTTAATTGCAAATATTAAAGAAATCATGAGCTCTGGATTGGCACTCTCACCTGAAAACACTTTCTCTTCAAAAATAAAAAAGGAAAAGAAAAGCAAAGCAAAAGACTTTCTTCCAAAGAAAGAGATTCATCTAGAAACCTGTCCACCTACATTTTAACTCTTTAAAAAGTGTATTTATTTTAAAAATTAAGCAAAAGCATGTAGCTGCAAACAAAAACCACACAGGGACAGTGCCATCTGTATGAATGGCTCCGAAGTATCAACTCCTGTTGGAATTGCTCTCAGAGAGCAAAATAAAAAGCTTAACTGGTGACGTTGAAAAGATATTTACCTGGAAGGTAAGTTTCACTTCACAGGGAGGTCTGTAATCACTCAGAACCCAGTGCACTGAACAAAAACATTAAATAAACCCCTAAGGCTGGCTCAGCCCATCTGAAACGAGCAGCTCAAGCAATTCCCACACGCCTCACGTCCCGGCTCAGATAAAACCCTGACAGGCAGAGAAAACCCCAGGCACCTTCAGCTGAGCCACTGCCTGCTCTGCATTCTTCTTCTGGAGCTCCTCCTGCTGCAGTTTGCTGCTCTTCTCCCCCAGCTCATTCATCAGCCTGGCGTAGTCCTGGCGCAGCTTGTTCAGCTCGGCCGACTGCCTGAAAGCAAACATTGCCACAGGGTTTGCTCCAAGAAGCAAAGGCCACAACAGCAGCTACTCAAATTTCAGCATCAAAACCTGTACCTGCAACCAAAGGGTTGTACAGGGTGGGTTTGGGGTGTTTTCCTCCCCTTAAAAGTGTTTTATCCTAGGAAAGGGATGAGGGTCAGGTACTCCCTGGCTACAGCAGCAAAACCATCACTTGTGGCCATCAGCACGACTCAGTAGCTCCAAGCCAGGGTCAGAATCAAAAGGTCAGCAATGAGCCACAAGCATCAGCTCCTTGAAGAGGTCTGCAAGCTGACTGCCATGATTTGGCCAGGCTGATATAAACTGAAGAGGCTCAGCATAAGGAAAGGTCTCACATCGAAATTCACATTCTTTTCCCATAAAGGATTATTGATCTCAGGCTTGCTCAGGACTATTCCTCCTGGACTGCTAACTGCACACGTTTTTTCAGGCTATTTGCTGCCTCCTGGCCTTGACCTGACTCATGGAGGGATCTGATGCACCTTCTCAGCAGGCAGAGAAGATGCATTTGTTCAGCCCAAGGGAAGAATTCTAAGAAGCTCCCCTTTGTGCCCAAGCAAGTAAAAAGCATTTCATTTTTACATCAACTTGGCTTGAATTAAAGCCTTTCCAGGATAACTGTCTAAAAGATAATGATGCCTCATTTAAATGAACAGGACACCTAAAATCAGGGCTCCACACTCTGAGCACTTAACATTCCAGACTCCAACAGTAACAAATATCTGAGAGCAGATATTGTGCCAGCTTTGTCTTTTACACACCTTAACCAGGGTGCTCAGCTTTTACCTGCACAATGCACAAATGGGGCAGCTCAGGGGCAGCCCAAGTCATAACTCACAAAAGACAAAACTTGGAGATACCTTTTTACTTTCTCCAAACATCTGCAGCACCAGCAGATAAATCCAAGTGCCACCCCAGCAGTATCAGTAACTGCAGGGTATTGACACTGATCTGTAAGTTTAGAGCTGCTGTTCTCCCAAGAGGCCACAATCAGCACCTCTCCTAAAGCCCCTGGGGAAGGATACACTCCCTGCCAACACCACCAGAGGTGCCTGAGCACTGCTGCTCTTCTTTCTCTTAAAGCCTCAGCACCATGGCCTAAAAGCTCAGCCTTCAAGTAAAAAAAGATCATTATTTGTTCTGAAAGCCTTGGCTCAATGCAAACACCACCAGCTACCTGTCCAGCCCAAAATATCTGTGTTCCCAGCTTAAACACTAAATCAGAGACAGCCAAGAACTTGGAAACAAAAGAGGCAGAAGCCAGAACAGCTCTTCAGAGGAGGCTCAAAAACACACAGAGCTGCCAACATACTTGCTCTCCATTTGATTGGTGGAAGTGCTGACAGCATCTCTCAGGATACCATTTTCCTGCTTCAGGTGGCTTATTTCTGCCTCCATCTGCTCACGGAGCTGCTGGAACTGATGGAGAAAGAAAGATCAATTCCGTAAAAGATTAAGCTAAGGAGCAATAAAAACAAAAAACCAGCTTGTAGCAGTAGGTGAGATATCACAATAGCTTCAGTAAATAAAACCAAGTGGATTTTTTTGGGAGAGGGGAGCTTTGTTCCTTCCTCACACACCGATTTTGAAATTAAACTGTGCTACTGAGACCCTCATGCTCAGAACAAAGCACAGGCTTCCTTTTATAGCACTGCATCAACCTATTTATGGAGGCAATCTTTTTTATGGTTTAAAACACTACAGAAGTGTTACTGAGAATACCAATTGCTCAGCTCCATAACTTGAGGTATTTATCAATACCTGCATATCAATACATTACTTTTCCAAAGGGAAATAAAACAAACATGCTGTGAATTATCATTAGCTCACCCTCATTTGTTGTTCCTTTCAACAAACCAGGAAAAGTAACAAATAACTAACAACACACAGATTACAGCATGCAAACTGCAAAAGGCTAGTCCTCATCTAATATTCTGATTTTCAGCAAGGTTCTAAATTGAAGAAGCCCAGCTAACTCAAGGTACAGAATAGTGTGAACAAAATCAAAAGGCAGTATTCAAAGAGAAAAAATGGACTCTGAATATGCAGACAACAGCAAAGCTGGTCTTGGAGCCCAAAAGTCTGCTCTGAAAATCCTCAAGCACACACAACACTCCTCCTTTATCAGTGCCAGCCTGTAGATAAGGCTGACACCATTCCAAGACCCAGCTTCATCAAGTGGCTGATTCATCAGTGAGCATTTCTTACATAAAAAAAAATCCAAATAAATGTTTGTGTAACAACCACAGCAGCAGGGAGCAGTCCCTTGTAGGGCAGCCACCTCCAGCTCTGCACCAACAAATGCAACAAGCTGGGCCTTCCTTGGACCTTTATTGAAGGGTTCTTTTCCTTGCCTGTTTTGTTTTTAATGCCAACAAGATCCCAAGAGAAGCAGGGGCACAAAGCTGGAAGCTGTGACCATTTCCAGCTCCTGTGCCATGCTGCAGCACATCAGCAGAGGGAGCAGGACCAGAGCACTGGATCTTTTGTATTTCCTTTTTCCAGCTCAGCCTGGCACAGCAGCACTCATTTAAGTCTCCCAGGTGTGCCCAAGTCTCCTTCCCCTTCCCCAGTCAGCAGCAAGACCCTCTCCTTTGTCCAGTTATTTACAAAGGTTCCAAGGAAGTTTCCTCTGCTCCAAAACCACAGAGAAGCTGCTCTCCCCAAAGGGCCAAGACAGAAGATACAACATATTAAAGTTGGGCAGTTCATATGTTGGGCTCGATGCTGTGACATCCATACAGGAAAGAACTACTAGAATGAAATCTAAGCATAAGAAGGGCCATTTCCCTTAGAAAAAAACTAAGTTAAACTTTTTAACCTGATGAAACAAACACTTCTAAGGTCACTTCATTATAAAGCAACTACAACAGAAAGTAACACGGGTCTTAAAAAAATACAAGTGTCTGCTCTTCATACATTTCCAGCAAAGTACTCCCCCAGGCAAAGATATTTCATGTGTATTATGCTATGGTGTCACTCTGTACTATAATCTTAAAGGCATTTATATGCTGGTAAATGATCATCAGCATAAGTGGCTCCTTTAAGCTGAGAATTCCAATTAGATTTTACACTTTAATTGAATAACATTTCAGCAGAACACCAGGAAGGAGAAGTAACCAGATCAGCTGCCTGACCAGCACTGGGCTTTACACACCACCAAAGTCACCTGTGAGAACTCCCTGTCTTTCTCTTAAATCAGGAAGCTGCCACAAAGTTCAGCAGTGATTTCTCAGCACCAATCTGCTCGTGCATGAGAATCAAGCCCAGCAGTTTTGGCAAAGCACTCACCTTGATCTTCATCTGCTGAGACTCCTGGTAGCTGACGTGTATTTTGCTCTGGAAGGTGCCGTGCTCCTTCTCCAGCACGTTGATGCGCTCGCGCATCTTGGCCGTGAGCAAACCATTCCTCTCCTTCTCTGCCACCAGCTCCTGGCGTGGGCAGTGACAGGAAAAGGGAAACAAGTCACCCACTGCTCCTCTCCAAAGGCTAAGAGGCAGTGTTTTAAGATAACTAAATATATAGCAAGTCTGCATCAAACCAAGTCTGCATCAAACCAAGTCTGCATCAAATCTTCGCTCAGCAAATTTACAGTGTTAGACCAACTTCCAAAACCTTATGCTGATCCTAAATCATCATAAACCTCTCATTTGTTAAAAACTTTACCGATTTAAACACTGATCTTGTGTTGTCTCAGAAGAGATGAGTCTTATTTCTATCAAGTCTGGCTGAATCACAGAATCCTAACAACTAAAACCACAGATATCACAGAGGACAAAGTTTAGATTTTCATCCCAAGTTTAACAAAATGGAAGAATACAGGTAAAGCACCATGGCAAAACAGAGCACTTTAGAGGAAAATAATTGCTTCGTAGCAGCTTGCAAAGCCAACAGCTTTGCCACAGGAAATGGGCTATTAGTGCACTACAAAGGCCAGAGAAGCCCTGAATCCCACCAGCATGATGCCATATTATAGCTTTCAGATGAAAATACACATTGCTTTTTAATCTTTTATTAGCCAGTAATTCAACCCAGACACCTGAGAAATCCACAGAGCTGCTCCTCTGCAATATAAATGCACTTGCTGTAGTAAGCAAAAACATTAAGTGCAGCTTTCAGCAGCTCCCATCACACAAATAGGAATTTGTACCACCCGAGCTTCAGGTGTTTCCAGCCACACAGCTCGTAACAGTGCCAGGGAGCCCTGACATCATTTAAGTGCTCTAAATTATTAGCCTGAATACCCTCCATCTCCTCAGAGTAATTACAGTTCTTTCCACCTTTTAGTTTAAATAAAAGCTATTCTGTCTTGTAGATCAAACTCAAAGTTTGAAGCCACTTCTGCAAATACAATATGGACAGCTTGACACAAATCTTTCTTCATGTTATTTTTAACTAAAGTGCAACTAAAAGAAGGGCACCAGGACACAATGCAGCTTCCTCCATCCCTACACCTATCCCACCATTCACTGGCAGGGCAGAACCAGAGATCCTGGGAAGATTAACTTTTCCCTACTTTGTGTTTTGCCAAATACCTCTGAGTCCTGAGGTACTCAGCCCTTGCTCTCATTTATCCTCTCCAGTTATTATTTTGATAAAGATCCCTGCAGGAATAGCTCTGCACCTTAAAGCACCTTTAGATTTTGACAGTGCTTTCAGAGAAACACATTAAATGGAAGATAAGAGCTTTTATCACTCAAGCTGAGCTTTATCCCTTGTTTATCCTGATACTTCAGCACTGCAGCAACTTTGCTTTTACTCATTTTCTCCCAGCTTTTCCCTTCCCCAATCCAAATGGGAAAAACCCCTGATGACTCCTTCCTCTCTACAGCTCCTGCCTCTCCTTTACAAGCACCACTTTGCAGATGTTTTCTCCCCAACCACATCTGCATTTCCCACACTCAGATTCCTACATCCATTCCCTCTGCAGATCCCTCTCTCCAGTTTGATTCTGCAGTTCTGAGGCAGCTTCTTTTTTCCTTCCCAACACATCACAAGCTCCTTCTCCCCTATGGTTACACATTGACTATCCCAAACCTCTTGATCCCACCTGCAAACACCTGTGCCCTGCCAGGAGCTCACACAACACCCACTCCCTTCTTCTCTTCTCCTAAGGCTCCCAACTCCTGCATCCTGTGCCCACTCTGCTCCCACCTTTGGCCAGAAAGCTTTCTGTGCCCAAATTCTGTCCCACAACGTGGCCTTCCTGAGTCTAATGCTCATGTGCTTCCAAATCAGGCAAAACATATAAATCCTCCACCCAACACTCCTAACTTCAGTCAGTATCTGCCTCATTATTTGGTCTACTGTAACTGTTTTCCTCTGAGACCTTCATAAAAAAGTAAATTTTCATAAGTTAGTTTTGACAGTGATGCATCAGCTTCCCTCTAAGTCCAAAGCAATCAGAGCTGCACCTCCAGGGGCTAAGCAAGCAGTCTGCACCTTCTGTACCTTCCTTCTTAAAGAAAACTGATGATTGTTGTGCCTAGAAGCACACAGGCATGTGAATGCTACAATATGGACCAAATTAAAACTGCAATGCAGGGAAGACATTTAATATTTGCATCCATGAAACAGTCTCAGAGTGGTGAAGGAAGTACTTTTAAAGTAACCATCAGAAAAGAAAAACAGGCTCAGCTTACAAGCCTCAATAAATGAACTCTCTGGAAAAAACTACTGGAAAGTAACTGCATAAACACATTGTAAAACCAAATGCAATGTCCTGGTAAGCTTTTTCAATATAAATACATTTCAGTAAAAATTTCCATCTTTTGACTTATAATACACTCAGTAAACCAGCATTTGCTGGCTGCTAGTCCCCCAAAACCCTGCTCCTCTCTAAACCCATGAACCCTTCAATATTTACCTGGGAGAGCTGCTTGCACTGCTCCTTTGCAACAGCTGCCTCCTCCTTCATCGCTGCGAGCATCTTCTCCTTGTCCTGGAGCTGGTGCAGAGCTGCAGCTGTCTCAGCCTTGTTGGCCTGCAGCAGGATGGCATAAAAATAACCACAAGTAGTGGCACAGCACACTAAAAGGCAGCAGAGCAAACCTGAGGGGAGGAAACACCCCCTCCTGCCCCCAAATTTTCAACCTGCACAGCACGCATGGCACCACCGGTACCCAGTTCTGCTGCTAATGGATCCTGTTTCACCTGGCAAGGAAATGCATTTTCAAAGTATGGAAACCAATTAAGAGGGTAAATGGGCTCTTAAAGGGGCTTCCCACTGGAAGAGAGCTGCTGTGGCGGCAGTGGGGGAAATAAAGAACAGCCATTAAGAGAAGTAATGGGAAAAGATGCAGAGATGCTGGATCAGTCAATAATTGTGGTTGGAAGGATTTCCAAGATCACCTGGTCCAGCCCATGCTCAGAGCAGGTATAACCCAACAAATGCAATTGCTTGAAATATCTCACCACAAAGGGAAAAGGAAACACTGATCTGGTGTCTCCTTCCACTTCCCAGGAGAGCCTCCAGCTGATGTAATTACATTTCTGCTGGCACACTGACACACAAAGTATCAGACAGACTCCAGGGAACAAACCTAGAGGAACAATCCCCAGGGTCCTGCCACCTGCATACTGGTCCTACAAATGAAATAAATGTAATAAAGAGCACAACTTCTACGCGTTTGTGCTCAGACTTGACTCAGTGAAGTGTGATGGTTGCCCAGAGGGGTTGTGCAGTCTCAGCCCTTGAAGGTTTCAAGCCCAGACTGGATAAAGCCCTGAGCAGCCTGTGCTGACCTCAGAGCTGCTGCTGCTTTGAGGAGGAGGTTGGACCTACTTGGACTTCACTCAGTGAAGTCTTATAACTGAAAAAGCAAAGAAGTGTCAGTCCCATAAATGCACCCTGAATTTGGGAATCCTCCTTTAGTGGGAATGTGCAGGTCTGCAGTACAAACACATGTCAGTGACTTGCATGGGCTACAGAGAGAACACTGCTCACACCTCCACCTACAGAAACCTGCATCTTTTAGTTGTATACAAACCCAGGAACTCATTTTCATCCTAAAGGTTCAACTTTAACACCAAACCTTCCTTTAAAAGAAAAAAACAGCAGCAAGCAGGGTGGCTGCTAGAATAGGCAACACCATTCCAAGGGTAGCACTACTGGGTTTTGCCCTTGGAGGTTTTCAAGGCACCTGGAGAAAACCCTGAGCAACTTGCTCAGAATTCAGTGTTGGACCTGCTCTGAGCAGGCAGCTGAACTCCTGAAGCCCCTCCCTGCCCAAATTGTGCTGTTAGGCTGATATTTTGCATTAACTGGACTGACACACAGCCAGTTCTGCATTTCTGCTCTGGCACCATGTCTGCAGAGGAACACAGGATTGCAAGAGCTCGAGTGTGACACGCAGGATGTGACAAGCACAAAGTGACACCCACGGTGAGTCACGGCAGGGAGGAGTGGGTGTGTGCCCAGCAACAGGACAGGCAGCAATGGCCACGGACTAAAACACAAGTTCCACCTCAACATGAGGAGGAACTACTTTCCCTGGAGAGTGGCAGAACCCTGGAAAAGCTGCCCAGGGAAGGGGTGGAGTTTCCCCTCTCTGGAATGTCTCCACTCCTGCTCCAGGTGACCCTGCCTTGGCCAGGGACTTGGACTGGATGGCCTCCAGAGCTCCCTTCCAACCCCAAGGATTGTGTGATTCTGTATTGATAAGATACTGGTGGACACCATTCTCTTCTGTCCTAACTACAAGAATTAAAAATAACCACCAAGCCCTGGCACAGGATGCCCAGAGGGGTTTTGCAGCCCCATTCCCTGAAGGCTTCAAGATATCCAGACTGGACAAAGCCCTGAGCAGCATGGGCTGACCTCAGAGCTGGTCCTGCTTTGAGCAGGAAGCTGAACTCCAAACCTCTTGAGGTCCCTTGCACACCTGAACTGCCCAACAACCCTATGAAAAACATCCAAAGAAGTCAGACTACACTGCACAGGCTTGCAAAACACAGAATTAACTGATCAAGTGCACAGCCACAGCAGCTTGTTCTGAATTCCCCTCATAGCTCATCCTATTTACATTTGGGAAAGATCACTCCCAAAAGTCCCCAGCCATCCTTCCCCATGCCACCACACCCGCCAGCAGCAGCATTCCTGCTGTATTCCCTGCTCTCCATGGCCATGCCTGCTCCTTCCAAGCAGCCAGAGCCACCCCTGGCATGGCAGATGGCAGCACAAAGGCATCTGAAAACTCATTCCTGCAAGCAAGGCTAGCACAGAGCAGCTGGAGAGAGCCCCCCAAAGCCAGAGTGCCCAGATCACAGCAGAACACTGACAGAGCTGATCTGACAGCACCTCTCCCAATTTCTGTTTGCTTTGTAAGTTTTGTCTCTCCCCCACACCCCCCAGTCACTCACCTTTTGCAAGAAATCATGAATTGCACCAGATTTTTCCTTTAACACCTCCACCACACAACGGGCCTCGTCTTCAGAGAAGATCATGTTCTTCATGGATGTTACAAAATCCTTGAATTTTACTTCAGCATTCTCTGCAACGCAGAAGGGAGGGTTTATTTACTTTGGACTCCATACAGAATTATTTATTTTGCCTTGAAACAGCGTGTGATGGGGTATCATTATGCATTATATTTAATTCCAGTCTAAAATGCCAAGAAGCAAGAGGTCATGAACATTCAGCAAAAACAACATCTCTCCAATTTAAACCCAATAACAATCTGCCAGCTGATAGTTTTGGGAAAAGGGAAAATCCCACCACTTTGTTTGCACAGTTGGTAACGTTTATAGTGTTGCTAGCAAGAAGACAAAGCATAACACAGATTCTGGAGGAGAAAAATAGCATAAATGTGAAAAATTGAGGAGTCCTTTCCAGTGCATCATGACAGTAATTTAAACTGAGCTCTCAATTTGGAGGACAGCCTGGCTGCACAAGCAATATGCACATGACAAGTTAATTAATTTTAAAAACTGGCACATTTTTGATTACAATATATGGAAGACAAAAATATTAACTTCCAAATTTAGATTGAGGGAACTGCTGCAAGAAGAGTTCAGCAGTAGGAAGATAAATCAATAAGATCCCTCATAATGGCTGAGCAAGTGTTTAAAAAGACACACACGAGGAAAGACAATTCAGCTGAACTATTCTCCAACAAAAAGCAATGCTCACAAACAGGCTCCACCTAGACAGGTCATTAGGTGGCCCTCTGACTCCAGGAAATGGGAGCACAAGACCAGGGCACCCCATGTCCCTGTCAAATATTCACCAGTGCCCAAAAGTATGTGAAGGGATGGGAAGAATTAAAAAAAGCACAAGCTTAAAAAGTGATTCTTGGTTCAAAAATTGTCCCAAAGGTCATGGAGACAGGTTTGGGTTTCTCATCACAGGTGCAACACACACCCCTGTAAGCAACTTACACATCAAACCCAAAGATCTATCTGAAAAATAAATGAAGAACAAAAAAGCAGCAGTGACACCATGCCCTAAAAGAAATCACCAAGCATAAAATCACTGAATGACAGAGCACAAGGAGGGAGTGCTGAGGAGTTCTAGTACACTCTCTTCCTAGTCTTAAATCTAACTTAAGTCTTCACTTCAGCTCAAACCAGTGCTGCACTGACATCACCAGTGATGCTGTTCCCAGGAATATGCCAAGATCCTGAGGCCACAGCCCACTGAGCCAGGAACTGATGGCAGCTGGGCCAGCCCCAGCCCTGTGCTCCCTGAAGGCACAGAGACCTTGCCCTTGCCCCCAAGGAGCTTTACAATCAGAGCAGGGGGAGATTTCTATATCGGGAGGGCAAATCCCAGCTGACACAGGAGAATTAGGAGTTCATGCAGGAGGTCACAGCGCGCCGAGGAAATGAGAAGGGACGGGTGCACGTGAGGGGCTTTGGGGCTGCAGGACAGCAACAGTGCAGCCACTGAGCCAGAAGCATGAGAGGAGCCTCAGGAATGTGGGAATCCAATTAAAGAGCTGCCAGGAAGATTTCCAGGGGGCATTTTAGAAGATAAGGCTAAAAAGGTTGCAAAGAGTGAAGCGAGTGCCTAAATAATGCTGAAGAATCAGCCTCCTGCCCAAAGCTGAGCTGGGTGTCACTGCTCAGCCACCCAGCTTCTCTCTGCCTGCTCACAAATTTGAGGTCTCACCTCATGGCTCTGTAAGCTTGTCAGGCTTTGAGATGGTCACAGCTATTTAAAGCTTCAGGGTGGAACACAATGCTCATTAATCCAGGCATTTGTGGGAGAGTATGAAGGAAGTTCCCCTGTCCCAACCAATTCCAACTGCACTGAAGGGAAAATTCAGTCTCCCTGGAAACTGCCAGGACTCTCTCTCCTGGCAATCTGCTTCAGGTCACTCTGTGTTGCACTGGGGCAGTCTCAGATAGCTCCATGAACAGCCCTAGAGCATGCAGGCTGCACTTCCAGCCTCCAGCAGACACCAGGGCTCTGTGCTGAACACCCTGGGTTTGGAGTCCATCCCTGTGGGCAATGTCTGCACTCTCCACTGTGAACTCCCTCGCTGCATCTGTGTGGTCTGTGATCACCCCTTTGCTCACTGGGCACACAAAAGCCCAGTCAGAGCTGAAAGGATTCAGATGGCACAGAGCCCTTTCCTCAGTGCCAAAGACAAGGCAGAAATGAGCATACACACAAGAGCATCCTGCAGCCACAAATGTTTTCCTCAAATCCCTTCTTCCCATTACATCAGAGAGGATCCCCCTCCCCATACACCTTCCCTGTTGAAGTCTGCAATCAGGCTATGCCAGAAATAGATTAAATTATCAGTTTCTTACCTTTATCTGTTTCATTCTTCAGTTTCTTGCCACTGCTCTTCTGGATGCCCTCATTCACATTGTGTTTTACAACTTCAACCGGCTCACGCTTTTCCAAAGTGCCTGAGTCAGAATTATCCATCAAAGGAATATAAGTAGTTGCTTGAATAAGAGGTTCATCCACCAAAACTGTAATCATAAGTCCACAGGATGGGTTAAAGCTTGGTAATAATTGACACCAACATTTTTAGAAAAGGTGCCTAATATATTAAGAGTTGAATTAAAAGCATCTGTAACCTCAATAGTTAGTTATACTCCCCATTTCTATTATCCTTCACAGTTTAACTCATTAAAGCTCTTCAGGTAGGTCCATTAAATAAAGGTCTCTAATGCATAGTAATTTAATAGCTTCAATTAAATTTCTACTTCCAAAGCTGCCTTTTAGTATTTTAACAAGAAGAAGAGAAGAACCTTTCAGTTTTGACTTTCATTTCACTTTAGTGAGAAAGTTGCACATGGCATCAATGAGACAGTTTTACTTGTGGCTGTGCAGGAAACCATTCAGCATCCCTAAAGTATGAGTCAAGTCTTTTGTTCTTATTCTGTTAAAAGCTGGTGCTTCACTGCCAGCATTTTCATGGATTACATCACCTGTGAACTCAGCCACTCAGGCAGAACATGCAGCAGGGGCAGCAATCAAGCTTATTCTGCATGCAGACTCCACTGCACTGAACGAAGATCTCTCATCTGTCAGAGCAGGCTGAGGGCATCATTAACATGCAGAGAGGTGCCCAGAGGCACTGCCTGACCCCAGGTCTCCACTCCCACACCACTGGATCAGTGGTAAGGAGCAGCCTCTCTCCAGAGAGCTCTTCAGCAGAGAAAAGCAGGCGAGGGGAGAGCAGCAGTGACAGAGCTGGGGCAAGAGGCACAGCCAGAGCTGCAGCTGCTGCTGGCCCAGCTCCTGCTCCACACTGCCTGCAGGATGCCACAGGCTGTGCATGGCCCAGCAGGAAAATCACTGCCCCAGGCAGCTCAGACTGCAGGGCTGATGGACAGCAGGCACCAGGCAGCAGCACAGAGACAGGAGGAACTGGGTGGGATGCAGGGTTTTGGGCATCAGTGCAAAACAAGTCTGCACTCCTGGCTGCCAGAGAGCCAGTTAAAAAATACTCTTCAATTCTGGCTGCTGTAAAAGGAGCAGAATTGGCCAGATGGACCTTTCTGATAAGTCTTTCACTTAAGCAGCCAGCAAACACCTGCAAGTGCACTGCAAGCTCAGAAGAGAGGAGAGCTCTCTTCTAGTAGAAACAACCACCAGCTACCCCTCATATTTTCCCTTCCTCTCCTTATTAACTTCCCCTCCTTTCAAAACCTTTTTAATATCAATGAGACATTTTGCAGTATGAAATCCCCACTGTAATGTCTTGGCTAATCCTGATGTCCACCACAGCTCTGTCATTTTGGAGAGGTGGCTTGAAAACAGTTTGCATTCAAACAATGCATGAGCCATTCCCCTGCAGCACTGACAGCTCAGCTTTGCTGCTGGCTGAGCTGGTACTGACATTTATTCCCACATATAGAAGAATTTGTGGCCCCTAAAAAAGTGTAATGCACCTGTTTTCATCAGGAAAAGCACAAGAAAATCCATAAAAGGTGATCACATCCTGAGTTCCCCATCAGTAGCTTCTTCCAGGAATCATTTAGGAGTTTTTTAGTTAAACAGGAACCCTACAGTGCTTGCAACCCCATCCTGGACTGAACAGGGCCCATAACAGATTTGCACCCTGATAACCTGCCCAAAGTATAAAGGGAACAGTGGGCAACAGTGTCTACTCCATCAGCTTCCAACTTCATAGCTGCCCCAGCAGAGAAGAGCCTCGAGAAGCTAACAAGGTGGCCTCAGAGAACTTCATGGTCACACTGTGCCCAAAAGCCAGACACAACAGCACTCATTGTAAAAAATTATAAAAAAAAATAAAGAAAAACACACACACAGACACACAGAGGCACAGTGAGCCAAGAGGACACAAGAAGCAGCATCTTGGCAGAGAACAAGGGATGACGAACAGTGAGGGCCTTGACAGCAAAGATGAACAGTTTATGTTGGAGCAAGAGCCGGCCAACAAAAGGACAATAAGAGAGGAATGTGGTCAAAACAACTGGCTGAAAAAACTGCAATCTTGTTTGGGGCAGATGACTGCAGCAGTTCCAGACATGCCTTGCTCAGAGCAACTTAAAACCCACTCAGTTTATACTCTGAGTCTGCACATCACTGCTCATTCAAGTGTGGATGTTTGGATCCAAGAGAGCTCAGGAAAGGCTCACAACATTCATTATCCCATGCTCAGTGGTACCAGGTGTTCATAAAATTTAACAGGATCTCAGGCTCAGCAATCTTTCCTACCTGGAATTCCTGCTTTTTCAAATCATAAAGAGTTACTATACCCCGAGTTCCTTTTCCAAAGGAAGAGAAACTAAAGCATGGGTGGCAAAAAGGTTTAACAGCCAGGTTTATCTGAGCAATGTCACAGACTGAATTCCTACCATTATCAACTTTCTGCTTCTTTGCAGAGACTTTCTTCTTCCCCGACACATTTTCTTGCTTTATCTCCTGGTGGAGCAGCACTGGTTCTTGCTTTTTGGCAGGAGATACAACAGAATCAGTCTTACTATCTTGATCATCTGCAACAGACAATTAAGACAACATATGCTCTTCTGTATATTCTCAGCATTACTTTTCAATCAGCAAATCCGGAATAACCAAAGTCTCCACTCCCAGGAAAACAAACTCACATCTTTTAAATTAGAACACAAATTTATCCACATGTACATACACACACAGACTCACACACACATACACACACACACAACTCCCAGATCAGGTGAGACCCCAAAGCCACAGGAAGGTTTAGCAGAGTCAAGAGCCACAGCACCCAGTGATTTTTAAGACAGGAATCTAATGTGCAAGCAGAACACACGGCAATGCAAGGAACAGTTTAACAACTCCAATCCAGATTTCACTGTGACAGAGCAGACAGCACATGTTACCCATATCAGTTTCTCATTTAGAAGTGTACTTTTCCCCTCCGTGAACCCACTTGGGCACTTTAAACACACACCCCCAATAGCTACTGGGACTGTGAGAAGCAGAAAATCAGTGTTTCCCATTAGGGAACTGTTCTTTTTAAAAGCAGTTTCTAGTGAGAGATTTTTTTTATCATTTTGGACAGCCTGTGCTATATTAAGATTCTTGTCAGAGCTGACACGCACAGCACAGGGCTCTGGTGTCAGCTCCTGTAATCAAGGATAAGAGATCGTTGTGGCTGCCCTCAGAACTGTGCTTGCAGACCACATTTTAACTGTGCCACAGAGATTTTTGGAGAGCACCCACCAACAAGATTGGATACTTTCTCTGTTGGTAGTGGGTGGGTCTTTTTTTCTCCCTTTTTTTTTTTCAGAAAAAGAAAAAATCTACATCAAGCAGCAATGTCATTCTTTTTCCTCACTCCCTGTGCAAACCTGCTCTGCCTGCACCTCACAAGGGGATCTGCAAATATCTTGGGTTTCATTTATTTCTAGAACTGGGTATTTTTACTCTTTTTTCACTTCTATTCCTAGTCAAGACAACCACACTGAGACATGTCATCTGCTGAGGATACGGCCAAGACAGTCAGAAGTGATTCTGACGAGTTTTTGGTCTGTTCCAGGTTGGATATTTCAGTTACAACAGCCAGGCCAGTTTTAGCATCAGTTCCATTCAGTTATAGAGGTGTAGCAGGTGGGCAGCAATGAATCAACCACCAATCCATGAATCAGCCACCAAACCCCTCTCTGTGCACTAAGCCTGCACTTAAACAGAGATTTATTTTGCAGTCTGCTATGAGGTTTCTCGAGATGCCCTCCCTTATCAGAGCAACCACTCTTAGGACTCCACTTTTTCACAGCCTGAACTCAGAATGCACACAGCAAACACCTCCTGACTTCTCCCAGGTAATCAGAATTTTGATTGAGAGCAAAGCAGCCAAACCACAGAGCAAAGCAGAGGAACGAGCTACTCTGTTTCACTTCATCTTTAGTAGAAGAAAGCAAGGACGGGAGGAGGAAAACCAGAGCACTGCTGCCAGATGAAAAACAGGGGGGAGGAAAAAAAGCAATAGCTCGTAAAAAAGGAGAAGGTTAGAAGGGAGCTTTGCCCCGTAGAGATCAGGCAGAACAGTTGTGAGAGACACTCTGTGGCCTTGCAAAAAGCAGAACACGGTTTTGGCGTTCTGTGCAAGAAGCATATGCAACATCAGATACCCATTCCATTTTTCTGCTTCTTCTGCCCAGGCTTCTTCTTAGCTGCTGTTGACTCAGATGGTGGAGTGGGCTGTTTTGTAACAGGGACTGGATCTACTTTCTTGCCTGAAGACTTGGATCCTTCCGAGTCCTTAGTTACGTGATCATCTTGGTTGGCCTTGTGCTTCTTCTCCTTCTTCTTGCGCTCCCGGAGGCCGGCGGAGGCCTCGGTGACACCCGAGGGGACAGGGGTGACGTGCTCCTCATCCGTGCTCAGGGCATCAGACAGCTTAAAGTCCCGAGGGGCACTCTCCGAGTCAGACTCGTGGATGTTCCCGTTCTGAGCCTCTTTCTTCTTGTTCTTCTTCTTCTCGGTTTTCTTCTTGTCGGCCTTGCTGGGTGGGAACTTTAGGTCTCGTTTTTGTTTGGCGAGGACTTCGTCGTACAAAGTCTCTTTCATGAAAAGCCAGAAGAAGAGGAAGATGACTGTGATCACCACAGAAGGAATGAGGATGATGAAGTAGGTCGACTCGTAAAACTCCATTGTGCTTTTTCGTAGCTATGATTTCTTAAAAAAAACCTACANATGAAAAAAAAAAAAAAAAAAAAAAAAGAAGAAAAATTAGGTTTTGAACAGGTTTCCCCTCGGTGTTATTTCCTCCACCAATTATAATAATAAAAGAAGATTTCTCATTGTTATAGAGTAGCCTCAAAGTAGCTTTAATAAAATTACCAGACTACATCAGCCATGGAACAGCTTCTGGAATCATTTACCACTTGCTTCAAAATTGTTGGCCTGGATAGGAAGAAGTGCAGTTTGCCAGACTGCTGATCTGGGGAGAGAATAATTCCCTTCCCTTGCTTTTCTTCCTCTTCCTCACTCTTTCTTCCCACATAACTCATAAAATTAAAGCTTTTGATTTCAAAAATACAGGAGACAGAACTTCCAGAACTTCCATGCATAACATCCCCTTTTCCTTTTTTTTTAATAAATCAAACTTAATGAATTAAGATTCTTATCCTGACAACTGGGAGTTAAATTTCACCTTCCTTTTGTTCTGAGATTTATGACAGCTTCAGAGGTGGCGTGAGGAAAAGGCAGGAAAGAGCCCTGAATTTTAGTCAACCATAAAGAATCAGGTATTTTCAAAACTGCTTTTTGAAGTCTAAAACCCAGCTTTACACTCACAAAAGTTCCATACATTTATGGGGAAACAGGAAGATCTGTTACTTATTTTGAACATGTGATGGTATAAAACTTCCAGGGCACTTATACAGACCAGATGATTCCAGGATAATTCACTGAAAACAACACTTTTGTCCCAAACGTTAAATTTATTTTCTTTTAAAAAAAAGCATGAACCACAAAGTTAAAAAAAGTCAAGACTACATTAAAAAAGTAAACTTTGGGGTCAAGACAAGCCAGATTTTCCCATTTCACAACTGATTGCTATGAACAGACCTGGATTTTTGCAGGAAGAATCCAAATCTTTTCCAGACTGTCTGTTCCAAGAAAAAAAAAAACCACCACCAAATATTTAAAAAAAAAAATCCAGACAAAATCCAAACTAATTAGGCAAGTGCAATTCCCAATCCAACTCAGTTTGAAACCCATCATGGGAAGCACAAGCCACAACTACATTTTCCTTTACACAAGAAAAAAATAACTCTTCAACTCTAGAGTCCCTTGGGACACCCATCCTCTTGGGAATGAAAGGCAAGGGATTTAACCCAGGTTGCTCAGAATATTTCCATGCTGTCTGAAAAATGAAAACAGATGTGCCTAGCAAGGGCACAGGGAATAAAGTCCATGGAGAAGCTGCATGGTGCAGGGAGAGAACAGGCTCTCCTTGCCTCTGGGACACAAGACTTACTTATTTAAAGTTGTTTCACCTCAATTCCTGACTGCTTTGGAAGTTGCTTTCAAAAACTGGCTTGTGCCATCCTGCCACACAGCAGAGAGCTCAGTGTGGAGTCTGGCTCTGGCTCCAGAGGGAAGAGTTGTTATATAGAATAATTTCTGGACAGAGAGGAGTTACTGTGATAATATATTTGTACAGGGCATTGAGCAGCACAGTAAGCAAGGCTTGGGAACTCTAATTTGGCTATTAAGTTATCCAAATAAAAGACTAACTCTTCAGTACACTAATTATTCATCAGTTGTCTTAACGTTAAGTCTCCTCCCAGTTTGTATTTATTTTCTGCATGCACACAGCTCACTGAAAATTACAGGGTCTAAAATTACACCCAGCACAGAAAGTTTTAGAAAGGCTGAGAGGGATGGGAAGAAAAGCTTGTCTTTTGGGGAGAAAAAGCACAGATGCTCAAAACTAAGCTGGAGCTTTCAAAATGATTAATTACAGCTACTTGATAAACCCAGCTCCCTGCACTAAGTGATCTAATATTAGTCATCTCTTGAAGGAAGCAGAACTCGAGAATTTGTCTCAGCCAAAGTCAATATTGAATGCTTACGGGGAAAAGCTAATCCCCAAAGTAAATATGTAATTAAGCAGATTTTTCACAAGTGTAATTAAGTTGATCATTACAATACATTACTGCAACAGCTACAATAGCCAGGCACAAGGAGCCCAGCAGAGCCCAGTTGATGTCACCAGCTCCCAGCCAGCCATGAAGTCATGGGATGGATGTCACACCCTGTCAGTCCCCACACATTTCCCAGCATCTGACACCAGATGCTCAGGGCAAACCACAGGCTCAGGGGAACATGTGCTGCTAAAGAGGTTCAGGGCTCCAGGGGCAGGAGGGCACCATGGCCATCGAGGCAGGACATGTTCCACAAAGTCATTGCTGCTCCTAGAGCAGAGAGAGACACACTTAAAAGCTTCAGCTGCTTCCAGAGGAGCCATAAATACATCATTACAACAGCCAGTCCGGGTGGGGAACGTGTGCTGGACCAGCTGAGATCTGATCTCAGAGCTGGGCAAGCTCTGCTGAGCCTCTGTTCCCCACCCTGCTCTTCACCAAAAGTGGGATCACCTCCCAGATCTGGAGTGTGACACTGCAGTGATGAGCTCCAGAGCCTCTCCAGGCTCCAGTCCTGCTCCTGTCCCCCTCCTGCTCATCAGCACAAGCCACATGGACCCTTCCACCCCAAATACTGATCACAGGCTGGCAGATCTGATCTCTGAACTCCATACACAAATCCAATTTTTTCACATGGAGGCAGGGTTCAAAAAAAAAAGCACCCCTAAACCTATATAAAAGTCTCAGGGTGTAACAAGATTTGATTAAGCACACAGGAACAGCATGCAGAAGCTCTGCCCTGATGGCCATACACTAATTTCTCATCTCAGCCCAGCCAAGGGTATTTAAAACTCACTCCAGGATGATCCCACTGCTGCTGGCTCTAAGAAGAATGACAAAACAACAACCATCACACCACCCCCTGTCAAAATGTCTTTATTAAGTGGCATCCTTGCCATGGGGTAAATTGGCAGTGTTTTGGCTCACACAGTCTCCAGTTGTCCTCTGACAATTCACAATTACTAAAACAGTTCCATCATTCTCATTTATATTTCTGTATTACACTGACAAGCCATCTAGGAAAAAACAGAACCAATCTACAGGGGAGAAAAAAATTTTATGCCATGCAGAAAGAAACAGGATGAAGAAATTCCTTTTATTAAAGCAGAAAAAAGCAACAGCTACATTGACACACCCCCACCTACCAGCTTAACTGCTCCATTTAGTTTTACCATCCCAGTTAGGAGACACCCTCACAAAAAAATGCATTTCTCCCCCAGCAGTGCTGCAATGGGACTTTTATCCCTTGCAGTTCCCTCCCAGAACTCTCTGGGGTGGCTGCACCAGCTCTCCACCCACCCAAACTCATGCCAGGCAAGGCACTCCCAGTAGCAATCACACTGCACTCCCCCTCCCTTACTGCCTACCAGAGGCACAGTGGCTTTAACTACATTTAAATTTCAAGGTATTTGGTTAAATGCTCACCTTTCACTCGTACTTGATATCCAACCTGCTCTTGATCACGTTTCTTAAGAGTCCAGCACCCGTGCCAGGCTCCCCCCTTGCAGACGTGCTCCCGTCTCACCCGTAAATTCCAGACCTCACAACATCCCTTTAGTCATTCTGAGAAAGGGGAACAAGCTGCATCTGTCCCAGGCCGTGCACAGACCCAGTTACTGTTCCCATCCCGCCTTGAACAAAAGAATTGCACTTTTGTTCCCTCAACACAGCCCGTGCCACAGGAAAATGACTATTTCTGATCTCCAGTGTGCTTGCACCTGACTTCCCCTGCCAGTTCATGCTGCCCTGGATTTTCTAACCCACCCTCTGCCTTTTCAAATTTAAATCTCAAGTTTCACCCAGCGCAGATACCACATTTCACAGGATATTCATTCAGTTTAGGTCCAGGGGATTAACTTACTTGAGAAGATAGAAATAAATTATAGCTCCATCTGGCTAATGAGTCACTCGTAGCTTAGCCCCAGCACATGAGAAGCACGGCTTCTACAAATGCTTGGGTCCCAAAATGCACAGAATCTTCAGGGATTTGTGCCTCTTTGAATAACTAACATAAAAGAGGGGAAATACAGGTACCAAGGTGCCTTTTTCTAAACACTAAGCAGTTTAAAAGATACCACGTAAGATTTAGCCAAAGCAGCAGCTCCTTTAATTGGGATATTTTCCTGGGATTTTCTCAAGCTGGCAAGCACAGACTCACATCCCACAGTCACTAGGAGCACAGCAAGAAGTCTCAGAGCAGTATCTGGATTCAATAAATTCCTCAAACAGATAACACTATTTTTGTTCTCCCTAATCTGCACGCAGTTTGGAACACGTTCCATATCAGCCAGCTGCAAAGAGGATCCTCCTGAAAACAGCTTCACTTCCCAAGCTCATCCTCCCCCAGAGCTTCACAGGAGAGGATGCCCAGCGACTTGGGCAAGTAAACCCAAACCTGCCACAGGCAAAGTAGGAAATTAAACAAGAATTTCAGCCACTCCATGCCCATTCCACATTCATACAGCAGGAGCAAGCAGCTCTCTGTGACTTGTTCATGAGTATTCCCTGACTAAAGCACTGCTGGGCTCAAGCCCGAGGAAGGGGGACTGCCAGAAAAACCTCAGGGTAGTTCATTTAACATCAGTGCTGGTACAGTATATGGGAAAACTGCAGAATTACAGCTTAGGTTGGTTTAGTTTCGGGTTTTTTAAGCAGTGCTGTGCGTTACTGAAAAAACAAGATGGGTTTTTCATGCCCCAGGACAAGACACAAAAGCAGAACTGCTGCGAGGTGACACAAAGGAGCTGCCACAGCAGGCAGGGATTTTAGCCCAAACTTGCCTGAGTTCATTCACACCTGGCTAACTCCAGCAGGTGAGCCACACTGGGAAGGAAGGAGCCCTTACTGGCTTCAGCCTTCCCAAAAACACCCAGCCCAGAGAACACCAGGAAGGAGCTGGCTGCACCTGAGCAGCTTTTTACACAGGAGAACTCAGGTATTGCATTTAAACCTCACCTGACACCTACGTAAGGAAAAGGCACTGTTTCCAATAAGATCACACACAATCTTCTCACGGGTCACCTTTAAAATGGCACAGTTTAAAGTCGTGCACGAGGCTCTCACCACCCAGAAAAGCTGAAGGTCTAAATGGACCTGTGAGTTTTGATCCCAATGACAGGATCAGAGAATTGCACAATAGAGTCATAGAAAATCCTGAGCTGGAAGGGACCCACAAGGATCAGAGTTCAGCTCCCATCCCTGCACAGACACCCCAACAATCCCATCCTGGGCATCCCTGAGAGCATTATCCAAACACTCCTGGAGCTCTGGCAGGTTTGGGGCTGTGTCCATTCCCTGGGGAGCCTGGGCAGTGCCCAGCACCCTATGGGGAAAGATATCCTGGTATCCAACCTAAACCTTCCCTGATACAGTTCCAGTCATTCCCTCAGGTCACCAGGGTGAAGAGATCAGCATCTGCCCCTCCACTTGCCCTTGTGAGGAAGCTGTAGACCAGGATGAAGTCTGACCTCAGTCTCCTCCTCTCCAGGCTGAACAAGCCAAGTGACCTCAACCACTCCTCTCATGGATCCCTAGATCCTTCATCACTTCCATGACCCTTCTTTGGGTACTCTCCAATGCCTTTATAACCTTCTTATACTGTGGCACCCAAACTGCACACCTTGCACAAGATAAATTTTAACCTACATATCTGTATTCCTTTTAAATTCTAGTTTCATATCTGTATTTCCAAGCTCTGATTACACCAATCCTCCCAAACCCAAGACTGGCGAAAGGGAAGCATAATAAACAGCATTTCAAGCTCTGAGTTTTTCATTTCTATACTTGCCCTGACAGCATGATTTGTGCAGCCACAGGAGAAAGCTGTAGACACTCAGAAACAATAACTGAGCCGTTCAGGTATGAGAACTACTCTTCCCAGGAAGGAGACCTGTTCAAGGGAAGCTCAACAGTGCTTGACACCCCCTCCAAGGTGCTGACAGCAAGAGCAAAGCCAAACTTGTCAATAAATCTTGCTCCCCACTTTATTTCACTGATACAATTAAGCCATTTGCAGAGCACAAGCTCAGTGCTTCAAATCCCCTCTAGGTAAATATTTTCCATTCCAAACATGCCGCTGTTTGTACCATCTGTTGGGCTCTGTCTGCTCTCAGTCGCTTGATGTTAGTTAACACAGACAAGCTCTTTATTAAATTCCAGAAAGGGTAGCTTTGCTTCAACAAAAGCCTTTACTTTCAGAGGGGGTTTTTTTGTTTTTTTTTAATACAGCTTCAGAGCCAACACCTGACAAAATGCAGCAGCAGCAGCACCGAGAGGAAGCCAGGAGCTGCACAATCCTGCCACCAGTACCCAGCAGATGTTCTTGATCTTGTCCCAGCGCCGGCAGCGGGGAGCACCCAGGTACCTCCCGCAAGAGGTTTCCACCACAGCCCGGCTGTTCGGGCAAGTTCCTACAAGATAAGGCAGGGCAGGGATTCACCAGGCAGCAGCTGACGCCCTGAAACCACCTGGGTTGTAGGATAAAGCCCAGAACTGGAATTAGCATCAGTGAAAGTGGAGCGAGCGAGCTCGCGTTTAGCCGGGGATAAAAGCGCACACACCTGCTGCTGGCACGGAGCGAGGAGAGCCACGCTCTGCATTCCTGCCTGGCAGCTCACACAAATATCCTGAAACTGCACAGACCCTGGCACAGCACCACCCCACAGGGCTCACCAAAGCATGGGCACAAACACACAGATAGCAGGAATAGCGTGGCAGCAGGACCAGGGCACTGACTGTCCCCTGTGCTGGGCACTGCTGGGGCACCTCCAGTCCTACGGGCAGTTTTGGGCCCTCAAAACAATAAAGATGCTGAGGGGCTGGAACTTGTCCAGAAAAGGGAGCAAAG
This sequence comes from Drymodes brunneopygia, assembly GCA_013400955.1. Classification (NCBI taxonomy): domain Eukaryota; kingdom Metazoa; phylum Chordata; class Aves; order Passeriformes; family Petroicidae; genus Drymodes; species Drymodes brunneopygia. The sequence continues at coordinate 39,325 of VZTZ01050620.1, read as the reverse complement.
CTGGGGAAGGGTTTAGAGCACCCTGGAGAAAAGGAGGCTCAGGGGGGATCTTGTTCTCCACAACTCCCTGACAGAAGGGTGCAGCCAGGTGGGGCTGAGGCTCTGCTCCCAGGGAACAGGGACAGCACAAGAGGAAACAGCCTCAGGTTGCACCAGGGGAGGTTTAGTTTGGATATTAGGGAAAATTTCTTCATTGAAAGGGTGGTCAGGCATTGGCATAGCTGCCAAGGGCAGTGGTGGAGTCCCCATCACTGGAGGGATTTAAAAACTGTGTGGATGTGGCACTTGGGGACATGGGCTAGTGGTGGCCTTGACAGTGCTGAGGGAATGGTTAGACTTGATCTTACAGGGCTCTTCCAACCTAAATGAGTCTGTATTATTCAGCACAGGAAAGTCTAAGGAAACCAAAACATTTCTTGCTGTATTTGTGAGGGGATGTTATTTGGGATAAAAGCCAGCACGCATCAGGACCAGCAAAAAATGTCCTTGGCTCCACCGGACTTCAGAAACTGCAAGTTTCCCCTTTAAATCACTAGCAGCTAATACACACACACACGCACACCTATTATCACTAAAAGTCAGAAGATAAATTATCTTTACACTACCTTTTTCCAAGGTCCTGTAAAGAATCAAAGGTTTCTTTCTTCCAGCAGGAATTACTCAGCAAGTCTGCATCTTCCCATCGCTACTTCCAAGGAGTCCCTGAGGCTTCCCCAGCTCCTTCCTTCACGCATTCATGTACAGACATGCTCTGCCCACACCACCATGAACCATTTGAGAGGCATTTAAACACCCCAGCAGCCAGCTCAGGCTTTTGGGTGAGCATTTCCCCTTTCCCTGCTCTGCACACAAGCAAGGACCAGATCAGACATTTGCTCTTCAATCACCGCCGCTTCCGAGCATGGGGAACTGGGAAGTGATACTGCTCAGAATAGGAAGGCATAAAAAAGGAACACAGAATTTTCTCAAAATAATACTACAAATAAGAGCCAAATCTAGCAGACTTATGGCCAAAGCTGAGTTTAGGTTCCCAGTCTGAGCAGCAGTTCCATATGTTGTGTAGTTTTTGAGCATCAAGGGATCTCCTGCAACATGAACTCATCCAGAAGCACAAGCCAGGTACAGATTTGAGCCAGGACTTTTGGGTCAGACAGGTAAAAGCATTAAACACACACAGCCACACCTGAAATCTGCTTCTGCCCAGCACCTGGACAGGAGGGAGGGACCGGGCCACGCCTGTTTTTATTCCAATTAGCTGTCTGGGAAGTTCACAGGCTGCTGTGACACTCCATAGCAGCTCAGCTAGACCACAAACAAAAGCCATTTACAGAGGTTTAAAGCCACTGTGCACCTCAACAAGGGCTTAAGACAGCTGTTGTGGTCTAGTGTATAAACAGACATTCACAGTGTAGTCTTCACCTTGCACCCATAGAAAAGCCTCAGGGAGCAGCTACCAGCCCCTAAAAAGCCAGGGCAGGTACAACACAGGTCTGAGCCCAGCTGGGTTTGCTCACTCTAACACAGCTTAATCCCTTTCTGACACAGGAATAAGCAGCATTAGTGTAAGTATGTTCATTCTGCACCTACCCCTGCCATGCTCTACTACTTTAACTCAATTAAAACAAGGTCTGCAGCACCCATGGGAATGATGCACTTGACCAACCCCTGGTCACAAATGAGGCAGAGCCCCAAAACAAACAAAAAAAAAATTAAGGTCATGTCCTGAGAAATTTAGGGCTGCTACATCCCTTTCATCTCCTTACATTCAATTCCATGCATGGAAGGAAATTCTTGGCTGTGAGGGTGATGAGGCCCTGGCACAGGCTGCCCAGAGAAGCTGTGGCTGCCCCATCCCTGAAAGGTTAAAATACAGCTTGGATGGGGCTTGGAGCAGCCTGGTCTTGTGGAAGGTGTCCCTGCCCATGGCATGGGGTGGAAATAAGATGGTTTTTAAGGTCCCTTCCAAAACCAAATCATTCCATGATTCTATAACAGAGGAAAGCAGGTATGAGCAGTAGCTTCTCAGTACTCAAATTCCTCTCATACCTTCACAGCAATCTGCAAAGAGAAAACAGCTGGAATGAAACATTTTCCCTTTCCCAGTGTCTACAGCAAATATAACTATATAAATATACATTGCTGTATTATGAATTCTTGTTTATATTTTAAAAAATAAGTGTAAAATAAGAGGAGACAGTAACAAAAGAAGAAAAGGCCTTTGGCCTGGCTTTTTCCTTTTTTTTTTTTTTTTTTTTGCCTTAGCAGATTCTGTGAAAGTATGAATGGCATCCGAGTACTGGGAGGCTAATGCTCATTCAAAAAAACAACCCAGGTTTTTATACACAAGAGTTCAGGAGAAGACCCAAGTGCATTACCTGCCTGTGCATCCCAGGGGAGGTGAAATCCCCTTTCTGCAAAAGCTTTGCACATCCCCAGCAGCACAGTTTTCTCTCGGGCTGCCCAAGCCTCACCTCCCCAGGCAGGCACAAGCTGTGCTCCATCTGAATCCAGGGCAGAGCAGACGCCCTCGGCGCCAGAGCGACAGGAAAACCACGACAGATTGCTAAAGAGGATGGCATGTTGTTTATGGGTTGTGTTTCTAAAGTTTGGACATAGCTGAGAAGAGATCAGTCTTAATTTATTGCTCCATTCTCCGGATTTCTACTCAACTTTGCCCTTAACTATACTCGCCAAGCAACTTTTTAGCTTATTCACTTGAATTCCTCCACACACATAAGAAAGTTTTAGACCTACCACTCGTTCTGCAGCTCTCCAGACCACCTGGTGTTAAAGCTTTTCTCCCAAATTTCTCACTAAGGCAGCCACAGCAACAGAGAAGCAGAAAATATCCAAGCCTTGAAGGGCGAGCAAGTCGCTCAGAGCAGCTTTAGCAGGTCCCTGTAAGTTGGATTTATTAACCTTTGTACCCCCACACCCTGAGGGTGCAGAGGCTGCCAGAACTACCCCAAACTGAGCCATGCACAGCCCAACAGTGTCACACTGCTGCCTTCACCAAGCTTCCACCCACACTGAGCGAGGTCTCACAGGAACTCAGGGAACGAGCAATGTGTGCACGGAGGTGATGGCACAGGAAGAAGACAAGAAACCTCAAAATAAATAGATTTGGAAAATTTCCTATAGCAATGTATCACCAAAGGTCTTCCTGCAAGAATATACTAAATTCATGGTAAGAATATTAATCTTGTTCATATTAGAATTTCTTTCCACTACAAAAATAAATCGCGCAAAGATATTCTTAGTCTGAACACCATAAAAGTGACTTTATCCGGACTTATTTTTGAATGTATATTTAAAGGATGAGAACAAAATTCTTCTGCCAAAAAAGACAGGTATTAACCCAAGAGAATCTATTTAGCTTCAGACTTCTTAACCAGACAAGATTTTACTCAAGTGTGCACACGCTGTCCTCTACCCTGTTGCGAAAGGAACAAAAGAAGAGGAAATGACTAATCAAAGCAGCAGCACATTAATATATTTTGGTATGTGGAAAGGGAAAATTGTAGCTGGTATTTTTAACATTCCCAACAGGAGAATGCAGGGCCATGCACACACCAGCCACCATGGAGGCTCAGCAGCTCCCAGGAGTGGAAAACTAAAAAAAAAACTAAAAAAAAAAAAAAAAAAAAAAAAAAAAAGAAAAAAAAAGAGAGAGAAAAAAAGTGAAGTTGTGTCCTGAAGAGGAGTTCTGTATTCTCCATTTCCCAGCATGAGCTCTGCTGGAATGAGAGCCTGGAAAGGCTGGGGCCAGCAGCAATGCCTGAGTGATAACAGGTGTACTTTGCCTGAACTGTAGGGAAAACCCAGCCTGGAGAGGTGCTCTGGAGGGAAAAGGTGAGAGTTTCTTGGAGCACTGCCACCTGCAAACACTCCTGTAAATCCCATTGCCACCCTGCTCTGCTGGGTGCCCTCATCCACAAGCTGATAAGAGATAGGGGAAGCAAAGTGTCTCTGTGCCCCAGGTGGCACCCAGCAAGTCACAGCTCACCCACGTGCCATCCATCCCACACCATTCCAAGTTTAACTCCCCCTCAAAGCTCTCCATTCCCTGTACAAGCAAAACACAGCACCTTCACATCTTTCCTGGCAGTTATTTTGTCACTGAACTCACACGAGCCAAGCCACTGATGTCCCATTTCAACTGGATTTAACAACTGGTTTTAATCCCATGTTTCCCCCTGTCATGGGAAGTTCTTTGAGGCAGCCACAGTAACAGGCTTGCTCAGAGCAACAGGGCAGGAGCCTGACTACTGTGATAAACCCAAAATTAGAGCTTCCAAACCCCTTCCTAAAAGGGATCAAAACCAATCAATCCAGCAACAGCCCGGCATGATCATTTGTGCAGTGGGGGATGGCACAGCACAAAAGCTTTGCTCGCTCAGGAAGAGGAGCTGGACTGCTGCCTGTCTGTCCAGCTCCAATTGTTCCCACACTTCATAATTAAGGGCTACAACTCACCCTTCTCCCAATGCCAAACCCCAAAAGGCTCGTAACAAAACCATGCTCAATACTAAATGGGAGCTACTGTCGAACTGACTGTAATCGTTCAGATCCCCTCCAACACTGCTGGATGCAAGGAGACACAGAGGAACTAATATTTAATGTTCCTGCAGAGGGATTTGTGCTCAGCCACCCCATAGCACAGCCAGAAGCCTGAAGCTTAAGCAGGTCTTTACCCCGGTATCACAAAATGACAAGCCCAGTCATTCCAGCAACAAGATTCTCCCATTATTTCTGTTCAGTGTGCTGTTCCACACAGCCGTACAAAGAGGTTGGAGCACTGACAAAAAAAAAAAAGCTTCGTTAACCTCTCAGTGACTCGACAATCCTATTGTTGAACAGCAATGGACAAAAGGAGAAGCCAGCAGCAGACAGATGCTCTCATCTATCCGAATTCCTAGAGGAAAATGAAATTGAGCTGCACTGGGAACAGGCTGCGAGGCAGAAGAGAGTTGTTAGCTCAGAGGGAAATCAAAACTTCAGTGACTGTGAATCATATCAGATCTAGATGCTTTCATGTGGTTTCTTCTAACTACCTGGAGTCCCGAGACATTATTTATTGCACACATTATGTCTAAGCAGTTGAGTGATTTCAGTTGTCTCTGAAGAGAAAACGTGCAATTGCTGTATCAAAATTACTGTCAATGTGGCACAGATGTAGCTAAATGAGAGCATCAGAAGGCAGCAAGTGAAACAAGACTGCTGTACCCCATCATCAGGCCGAGTCTTGATAATTCTTCAGCTGCAAAGGGAGAAAAATCAACAGGGAAGATCTTTCTCCTTTGTCACCACACACAGTACAATGAAAAAACGGGGAGAAAAAAGTTAAACAACCAAAGTTCACAGAGTGATAATGAATTTTCAAATATGGCAAGAGTTTCATACTCACGGGGTAAGCAGTTTCTCAACCCCCAAGACTTTAAAAGGGCATCTTCAGTTTAGGCTGGATGACAAAAGAACAGAGACTCAACACAGAGAAGTCAAAGTTCCTGTAAGCTGACAGAGGCATCATAAATGAAATTATCACCAACATGCACAACTACCAAACTAGAATTCAGGGAGTACTACGAGGCTGGAATTGCCTCCTCTCCAGCCTACGCAGCCTGGTAAGCACTGCATCAGCAGGTCTATTTTTACTTTTAATACTCTACACCACAGTTGTGGGTCAGAAAGACACAAAAACACTGGAAAATCCAAACAGCCAGGCTTGAGCAGGCATTATTCACTACCCTCCCTTCCCCCTGCACGAACAGCTTTGCTGCCCTGAACTGCACCCAAGGAACAGGACCCTGCCCAGCTTCCTCTGCTCCCACCTTGCAGGGAGGGGCTGGAGCCAGAGGACAATGCTGGCATGGGAACAAATGGGCAGCAATGGGCCAGGGCTGCTGAATTTTGGCTGCAAGTAGAGAAAACCTCTCAATCCTCAATCCAACAAGGTGCTCAATGCTATAATGGGCAATCTGCAGCCTCTCTACAGAGCAGGGGGCCTGTGCTTTATTTCATTCTTTCGCTGGTAGCAATCAATGAGTTTCAATCCATAGTCACATTAGGAATGACACCTACAAAGAGGGTTGGATTTTATTTCAACTGTGCATTAAATTTTAAATCATTTGCCAGATTGAAGTGTTGCTCACACTATTTACAAGCCTTCTGAACACAGGGAATGTTTAGGGGTTTGCTCAGGACTTAATTTGGACCACAGAAGGTTCTGCTGGTGTTTTTACTTTCTGCTCCAGCAGAAATTTGCACCAGCTGAAGGCTGAACAAGCTTCCATCACGAAAACTTCCACAGCAGATATGAGTTAGTTTGACTGTTCCATAGCAAAGCTGTCCTTCAAAATTTATCCTAAAGCATGTTATCATGCAGGCATTAAGACAGCACTTCTACACCCAAGCCAGATTCCTTTTGCTATAGAATATGGTGCTGGTAATACTCTTAGAAATAAAGTTTCAAAATGGTTTAGGAACAAGAGAGGCTTTAGAAGTAATCCCTGCAGCACCATACAAGTTACATCAGTGCATTTCAAAGTATAAATTGCATCATGACCTGGAACTTCCAACTCTGTTTAAAAGCACAACATGAAGTTTTAGAAATTGCTGCTGAACTGTGGTCGTTTCCCTGCTGAGGCAGGTGAAGTGTTAAGGTCTTTCTCTGCTCTCCTTTGAGACACTGCACGTATCTCATTTATGGAGGGCAGCACTACGGGCTCACCTCATCATCCATCCAAAGCACCTCCTGCACTACAACAAGAATTTCACTGGCTACAGCTCCATCCTTTCAGCTCCCACACAGAGGAGAGACGTGCTCCTGAACAGCAGCAGCAGCACACATTCCTCCCCACAAGGCTTCTTTTCACCTTGTTAACCTCTCTGTGCTTCCCTGGCCAGTCTGCTGAAGGCACTGGCAGCTGAAGAAATGATACCCAGCTGGTGTCACCTCGCGGTGTCATCACCCGCATCCTTTAGGCTCTGGCAGCAGCTCAGGAAGGTCACATGTTCTCAGGAATCAGTGCAATGTTTCAGCAGACCCGGAGGCAATATTTGCCTCTAAAACACCCAGAGGAGGGGACCAGACTCCCCTCCAGCAGCAGGGAAAAGGCTCCAGCTCCTCCACAGACTTGCTTAAGGCTTGAATCACACCTGAGCCACACAGTGGAGGAGCTTTCTTTATCCACCTTTCCTCAGGCAGCTGTTGATGCCCCCAGGTGAGTGATGCTGAGGGTTGCTGATGTTTCTCTGAGCAGCAGCAGCCCAGTGGCTGCTGCAACACTTTTTACTGGTCCCAGTTTCACAATCCAGTTCACTGCATAACCCCACATACAGTGTAATTTTGAGAGCTGGGCAACACCACACAAGAACCCCGCAAATCACGTGTTCAAAGCACATCTCTAAAGGTTTCCTGGTTCTTTCCACTTGTGACCATAAGGACCAAGACTGTAGGAATCTCCTAAAGGAAATGAAACCAGTGAAATGCATATTTGAAGAGTTTTGAGATCAAGTCAAGAACCCAACATCCCAGGAGTTCTGCCCCCAAAACGGCCTCCTAACATAAGCACACACACCCGCCCCAACGTGCTCAGCACTAAGCTGAACTCAAGAACATGCCAGGTTGTTAAAAAGGCCTAAAAAATGCTCAGCAACAGAAATGCAGAGTAATTGAGGTCATTTCTCTCACGCTTCTCTGGGTTCTCACTCCCTTTGCTTTGCTGTCCCACAATCTGCTCCTCCTTTGGCGTGCGAGAATTGAACAAACACTTCACTGCAATCACACAGATCTGAACTTATTTGCCTCCAACTTAAATTACATCTCAAATTATTACTCCAGTAGCCTGTAATGCCAAGCAGGGATTAAAAAATCTACTTAGAAATACATACACCAGACCTGAAGCCAAAAAATTCTTCTTTTGGCACAGAAAGAGAGGTAGAAACTTGGAGATGGAGGGTGGGGGGGGGCTGAAAAAGGCAGGCTTGTAATGGAAACATCTGATCAAGAATTTTCACAAGCCTTTAAAACTTCTGAAACCCAACCCCTTCGCCAGCACTTCTCACATGCCTCAGACTGCAGACCATGTTATGCAAGTTCTAATTGTGCCTCCACAGCCCTCCCTCCCACCCACAGGCTCTGCACCTCAGCAAATCCCTGTGTGGAAGTAAACTGAGGCAGAGAAGAACCCTCCCACACCTGGCCTGGGGTGCTGTCACCTGTGCACAGAAAGCCTGGCCTTGTTGGGCATCTTGAACCAAGCTCTAACCCCTTAAAAGCTGCTAAAAACCCCTCTGGTTTTACATACACCAACCAATCTGTAAAAATGTTCACTAAATTTAGCATGCAACCCAATCCTAGTGGTAGTGTAGCACAGGCTGAAGATATGGAAGTGACCTTAGGTGAAGGTAATAAGGAAAACCTGTCAGTACTCCCACTGAGTATTGTCCACTCCCATTGAGCTGCCATGGGAAAGCCCACAGAACCCAATAAAATCCTAACAAAACCTCCATAAATCCTCCAGGCAGCTTGGTGGTTTCCAAGGCTTTGAGATGCCACCTCCGCCTCTCTTCTGGACAATGCTGCTCATTGCCCACACTGGGACAGGGCTGGGAGGAACCTCCTCAGCACAATTCCCCATGTGCTTGGAGAAGTGAAGCTTGATGGACCTCCACCACCACTGCTGTGAACACAAAACCAGGCAGCATGAAGAGAAAAAGCAGCACAGTCCTTTGTCCTTCCATCACAGCTGGAGCCACACATGCTGCCAACAGGTGTTGGACCAAGCAAAGGTCAGTAGGTGTGACAGGAGATACAGCACTGACCTGTAAACTCCATTTCTTGCCAGTTCCCAGCACCACACCCCCAGAGACCTGCAGACACTGCCTGCTCCAAGGACAGGACACACCAAGTCTCCCTGGAGAACAGCAAATTAAAGGAGGCAAAAGAGCTCCCACCGAGTCCTGGGGGGAAGGGCCCTTCCTGGCACAGCACCCTAAACTCCAATCACTTCCCAGATCTGAAAATTCCCTGGGAAAGCTCCAGTGAGGATGAGCTGCTGTAGCCATGGTGATGGTCTCAGGTACACCTGGAGCTGAAGCAGAGAGGAGCAGCAGAGATGCTGTAACTGGTTTCATGTACCTGTTTTTAGGTCCTCTCACAGCATTAAAGGCAATGCCTGCATGAAAGCCAAGCTGGGATGTCCACTTGTAACACTAAGGGATGACTTAGAGGGCAAAGCAGCACTAAACCAGTTCAAACCAGTTTGGGAGGCAAGAAGCAACATCACTTTCTGGGGCCAGGCTTGGCCTCCCACTCACACCATAGAGGAGACCCTGAAAGGAAGGGACATGTGAGAACAGCCCTGGGTGCTGCAGGAGAGCAGTTCCATGTCATGTCACAGAATGGTTTGGGTTGGAAGGGACCTTAAAGACCATCCCATTCCAACCCCCTGCCATGGAGCAACTATCCCAGGGTGCACCAAGCCCTGTCCAGCGTGGCCTTGGACACTTCCAGGGATCCAGGGGCAGCCACAGCTTCTCTGGGCAACCTGTGCTAGGGCCTCAACACCCTCACAGGGAAGAATTCCTTCCTAAAATCTGATATAAATCTCTCCTCTCTTCATTTAAATCCATTTCCCCTTACCCTGTCTCTATCTGACAATGCAGCTCACCCACCAGCTGACTGCTAAGGGTTCAGGTCATAGATGGGACCAAAAAAAAGGCACCACCAGCTGCTCTGCTGGTGCCCTCCTGGCATCCTCACCTGCAGGTGCCTGGCCTCTGCTTTCCCTTCTCTAAAATGGGCAGGTAAGGGCCATGCCAGAGCCTGGCAGCAGCACAGGTGCCTGATGGAGAAAAATCCACATGAGCCAAATGCAAGACATCAGCTTCAACACTCCTGCCACCCAGCACTTCCCACCCAAGGCCTGGGAACCATTCACTTCCCCCAATAAATTGGACTTCTTAGTTTTTCATCATCAAGCGTAGAGTTTCCAGCTTAAAACCGCACAGCAAATTTTCTTTCTGGGAAAGAAAAGTAGTCATGGCCAGTGGTCAGATCAAACCAGTAATAACAAAATTAGGAGCTGACTGATATTATGGGCTCTCTTATGAGTCAGTCACGATCTGATCCAATCCTGGTGAGCTCCCTGAAGAGCTGCACCTTGTGCAATAGCTTAGTCATCATCTTCCTTGACAGCCACGCACTTACAAATACATTATGAGTCCACTCACATTTTCCCCTCTGCCCTACTACAGGCAGGACAGAGCAGAGTGGAGCCAGCCCAGGAGTGGGCAGCTTGTCCCTTGCAGGGGAGGAGATAAAAGCTTTTATCTCCCAGACTCAACAACTTCCTTCCTGTGTGGTAGCAGGAGGACAAAAGACACCTTTTCACACCACAGACAGGAACGAGATGTACTAAAATCTGTCACAACCCTGAAATTAAATACCCTGCTTACCGTTTTCAGTCCATACGGGAGAGTGTAAAACAGAATTAAGGCAGCATTTCTCCTACAAGGAACTTGCAGGGTGGGATTTGGAAGCAAAAAGAATAAGGGGCCCAAAATAACTCGGGTTGAGTTTACACTGCTCTGGCAGCCAAGCAAAAGTTGATAACACTGGGCTGAGGTACTTCCCCTCTGCAGGATGAGGGCTGGATTGTTTTTGGAAGCACCATGAATCACGGGCATAAATATACCAGGTTTTAAGAGCCTTCGACACCCACGTAATGCTGAACTCCCTGGGTTGATTTTCCCTGGGTCATTCAACACATGCTTGGCGAGCTGGACACCACACAGGCAGGCTGAGAAGGTCAGCTATTCAATTAATAGGTGTAATCCCAAAACTAGAGCTTGTGTTTTGCTGGATAACATCAACACACCTCTTCCAAGAGAAAAAGAGCCTTCCCTGATGCTCCATTAGTCATTCAGCTACAACTTGAAGGAAAACAGGGGTTTTGCTCTATTTCCTCAACTTTGCAGCATAAAAGGGCTTAAAGATGCTTCATGCAGCAGGGGAGCTGTGATGCAGCAGCTCCAGCAGAGCAGTGATTTGCAGGATTGCCTGGCTGAGAGCAGATCCAGACGGGGAAGACAAGCAGAGGGATCAGCCAGAAGGAAGAGTGTCCAATGGAAAAAGAGAAATAAAAACCTGCAAGAAGAGCTGTTCCCTATGTTTTACTACCACTGAAAATCCTGCACACCTGAGAGCAACCACAGCAAAGAGGTGAAAATGCAAGGAGAGGACAACACTATTTGTAACAGGGATTTTTAGTGCAACAAAATGAGTAGCTTGTGCACACGACAGATTTACGGACACTTGATCTGAGTTACAATGCAGCCCCAGTGATGAAGAAGCAAAGATGAGCTTGCATTTGAAACAGAAAAAATGCTATTCCTCTAAATAAATCTCTATGGGAAGAAAAGGGGAAGGAACTGCTTTTACTTCTCTTCAGTAACAGCAGTTTAGAACTGTGGATTTTGGTAAGAAGGATGGCCACAAAGCACTAACAAAAACAGAGAATATTGTATAGAAAAGAAGGAGGAAAGCTGCAAAGAACTCTCTTAATTACCCCACAAACCTTACAGTTCCTGCTCTTCTCTTCTCCCTCCCACCCCACACCCATTGCACAGCAAAACTCAAGGCTTGAAGCACCCAAGCCACTCCTTTGCATCATATAGTGGAAAGGAGACAATGCTCTTTACTTGTCTTAGTCAGAGATTGTTTCCAGAGTTTTCATGTTTTCCCCTGTTTTCTACAGCACCTAAGAGACTTTAAGAACACCCCTCACCTCTAGTTAAATTGGAAGCATTAAAAAGGATCATGAGATTTGCGTTCTTTAGCACCTCAGATTATTAGAGTTTCCACTGCCACGACTTCCCCTTCCAACTCCACACCAAGCTTCAATTAAAGAATCTTCCTATTTGAGTGGCCTTTGGGTATTTCTTGTACCAAGACACTGGAGCATCCAGGCCGGCAAGATGGCCAAGGCAGCAGAATTTATGCACTCCAAGGAGATCTCTGTTTAATTTTGCTGCACAGAGAGCTCCTGCACCAAGCCTGCCCTCTGCCCAGGACCTATATTTAGGGCCTGAGCTGACCCGACAGTGCCCCCATAAGCTCATTTATCGAGATTCACTTATTCATTCTAATATAATCTAATTAGATGCAGCAGTCCTGTATGCAAGCATGGCAGTGACTAGGAGAGGACGAGTTCAAATGCAGAGGACCCAGCCCAGGTGCTACTCAGGGGGGAAAAAAACCCCTTGCAAAGGAACAGCAGATTCCTGTGCACTATCTCGGAGCAGCACATGGATCCATTCTACTTCTTCTTTCCACCAGGTAAATAACTGGATAATTCCTCAACTGGAAGCAGCAGCAGCAGAGTCCAGATCAATGTATGGTGCTTATTGATGCAAGGGCTGCTGCTCCTGCTCTGAAATCACTAAAAATAAGGGAAAAAAAAAAGCAGGAATCAGTCTGTCAGGCAGTGCCCATGCCAGCAGGCACAGATGTGTTCCCAAACTGCAGACCACAGGCATGGAGAAAGTGCCAAAGAGACCACATTGTAAGAAAATACTTTAAAGGCTCCATTCTGGCAAGAAATAGGAAGTTTTCAAAGCTCCCAAGTACCCTCTCTCCTGCCACCAGCTGTAGTTCAGGCATGCGAACAGGAAGAACCTTTTACATTTCTGAAAACAAAAATAAATACTTTTTTTTTTTTTTAAGTCCCCATGTGCTTTATTTTCTTGGACATCTTGTATAACGATGAGAGGAGAAGCAGATTCCTAGGAGTCATGGGCTGGTAATTCTCCAATTTATCACCTCCATACTTTATGCACAGTCATTAACAAGAAGTGATTTGTCTGGGACAGATTTAGCCCAGCAACTCCCTGTCTCGTTAGCCTGAAACAATCACCCGAGGAATGTCAAAAAGTTTGTGAGCTCAGTGCAGCAATCAGCCCCCTCCAAAATATTCCTACTTTTAAAAATAGTCCAATCCTGCTGCTTTGCCAATGCAGAGCAGGAAGTTTAAGAGCTGAACACAGATGCATAAATTCCCTTCATATTAAAAAGGTTCTGATGGGTAAAGGCAAAAGGTTGCCACTGACAAGGAAATCCTGAGAATATCGATAAGAGAACAACTCAAGGAGACTTAAAGACTTTGACTTGTTTAACCTATGAAAACAAAGGGTCAAGAGGGGATCCGATTGCCCTAATTACACCGGGGAGGGAAAACAATCGTTTAAACCAAATGGAAACACTAGAACCAAAAACAAATTACACAAACAGGCCAAGAACACCGTGAGGATGGAAATTCAGCAACTGCTGGAGACTTCAAGGAGGTTCCCCAACAGCTCTCCCGTGGAGATGGAGAAAGAATAAACCGATCAAGTTTCACCTTGGAAGTAGCTGTGTTGTGAAAGGCACCCACAGCATGGATGGGTGCTAAAAACAGGGAAACTAAACTCGATTTGGGTTGCTGCCACAGCTTTTGGAATGAAGAGCAGGATGAAGAATTACCTCCTCCTGCCACTCTGCCTTCTGCTTCCTCCCCATCCCTCCAGGACGGCACAGGGGGCATTCACACTATTTACTCAGGCACATCACTGGGCTATGACCAGGGAACTAAACTTGGGAGCTGAAGCCTCACCAAGTCAATGGTGAGAGGTGGGTGCCTTGGCAGCAGCAGGGGAAGGGATTAGGAGCAACCAAGTTTGATGCTTAAAATAAACCACATGTCCTCTCCCCCGTGTCCTCACGCTTAAGGGCCTTGGGTGTAGCTTAAACACAGAGCTGGCCATCACCTCTGAAATCCACAGGGAATTCCAGTTCCTGAGGGATTTTTTTTTTTAGCCCTAGGTTTACAGCACCCAGGGTCAAGAATGATTAGACATTTGTGAGCCATAGCCACCAAATCTCCAACAGCAAGAGATGACGCAAATGAAAGCTGTTACAGAGCTAACCAAGCAACACCTCAGCTTTACACAGGCTTGAGTAAGTCCTTCCCTTTTCTTCAAGGGGTTTCAAAACCAAAGCAGTCATCAGGTCTGTAACAGGGGTTTTGTGACAGTGGGGGATAAATGATGAAATTAAAATCTCATTGTGTCCTTCACATCCTGCTACTGCCATTTCTGAGAGCAGAAAGCATCTTCTTGAGAGCAGCTACAAAAAGGGGGGTGGTAGGAATAAAAAAAACTACCAAAAAAGGTATTTGGTAATAACTCTACCAGAGAATTAGTGTTTCTCTCCAATCCCCAACCTTTCGCTGCTGCAGTTACACACAAAAGTTATTTTAATCACAGTATGCAGAAAGCAGCATCAGCATATGAGGCAAGAGAAAAAATATGTGGTAAAGCGAGTTGCATGGCCTGTTCGCGGGCAGAAATTACAGCGCAGTTACAGGCAAGAGGTCCACGAGGCAGAGAAACTCTCCCAGCCCAAGCCAAACAGGAGGATGATAGCAATCCACCAAAAGAAAAGGCATGGAAAAATAGCTGAAAGGAGGTGGAACACAGGAATTGAATCCCCTCTCAACTTTTGCAGCAAGCAGCTCGAACTGCCCAGCGAGAGATTTTTTGCCTTGTCATAGGTAAAGGGACATCAAATAGAATAGTTATGTCAACTAAATACCAATCGTGTTGGTGGACAGTGGTAGCAACAGAAACACTAAAGGAACGGGGGGGAAAAAGGGAGAATTTTAAACAGAAAAGAGCTACAGCGGAGTATCAGCTCAGCTCCTCTTTCACAAAGCAAGAAATTATCTTCAAGGTTTTCTAACAGTGACCTCAAAATGTACAGCCTTAGGAGGGGGCATGTGGGGGAAAGAAAGGTTATAAAATGACAAATCTAAAGCACACGGGTGGATGCACATCGCTAGAGAGCAGAACTTGTCACTGTCTAATGCAGAGAAGATGCTAAGATACGTTATTCTTAATAACCACCTACTCAATTAAAATACTTCATCAACTGAAGGCAGCAGGGTACAAAAGGTGCAGCTTTGCCACCTTAACTCCTCTTTCCTTCTCCATAACTTGCACGCTGGGAGAAGTGAGTAAGCTGTGAATAGAGGAGAGGTGATGAGGGCACGAACACCTCCAGGGTGAACAGAGCTGCACACAACCCGGACCGGGGCCGTATCAAAGGGCACAGGCAACCTCAGAAATGAAACACCGCTGACAACACCAACTACGAAGGTGGGGAGCAGCATTTGCGAGCATTTGACACCAGCACGGGCACCCAAGGCGGGCCAGACCGCGGTAATGAAGCGCAATGCTCATTAAAGCTCGTACGGCCACCCGGGCGCTGCAGCAGCCGCCTCTCGCCAAACCTCACCCGGGGCTCCGACAGCCGCGGGGAACGCTCCGAAATCACATTTCGGGCGTCAATTGTCGCCCGGCCGCCCCTCGGCGGGCGGTTTAACGCAGCGGGCTCCGGGAACACCGCGGGCACGCCGTGTTCGCCCCGCTCCGGGGAGATGCGCTCGGGAGGCACCGGAGCCCCGCGGGAGCCTCACCGGAACCCCCC
>VZTZ01050620.1:0-23366 GCA_013400955.1 Drymodes brunneopygia | reverse complement strand
ATTCCCAGAGATCACGCACCCACACATCTCTCACACGGGGATCCCAGGGATCACCCACCCAGACTCCCCCCAGGCAGGGATCCCCAGGGATCTCCCCACCCATGGAGAGGAATCACCCACCCTGACCTCCCCCACGCGGGGATCCTCCCACCCGGGTTTCCCACACGCAGGGAACACAGGTACATCCACCCAAACCCCACCCAAGCGTGGGAATCACCTCCCTGCATGCAGGGATCTCCCCACCCGTGCGTGGGGACCTTTCTCCCCAGACCTGCCCGATGCAGGGATCCCACTGCCCACACCCACCAGGCACAGGGATCGCCCACCCAGACCCCAATTCCAGCCAGTTCCCACCATATCCCTCTCCACTTCTCCCGGAGCTGGCACAATGGGCAGGTGTGGGATCCCAGGGGCCCAAGGCAAGCAGGCAGAGCACACCCCAAGGCTTCCTCCAGGACATGAAAGAGACCAGACACCTCCTCATGGCCAGGGCTTGTCCTTCAATTTCCTTTAAATGCCTTAAAACTGCCCGGCAGCCCTGCCTGCAGCGCAGACATACCAGGGGCTCATTCAGCGACATCCCAGCACTCTGTGGAGTCTGCAGGCCGGGAGATTAACTGGATTTTTTTCAGCTCTGACTTCTTAAAGCTCCAAGTTCTTCTTCCCTCTGATGTGGATCGTTCCCAAAGTGCTCACGGGGCAGATTGCTTTCTCCTGCCTGAGCTCAGCGGCTGACCACGGATCTGTGGGTACCCACGGGGATGGAAACTGATGCTCTGTCAGTGACTTGGGGACAGCGAAACAGCCCAAGAAGCCACCGAGGGCACCCGTCCAGCTCCATCGCTGGGGCACTGACATTAACCCTCAGCTTCCCAGAACCCCAAACGTTTTGGGGGAAATGCACAGTTTTGGGCTCAGCAGGACAGCTGAGCCAGCAGTGGCTGCGGGGGAAGTTCTGGTGCTGGTCAGGAATCCAGTGCCCGGTCACAGCCGGCAAAAGGGAGTTATCCCAGCGCAGCAGGGAGGCTGGCATCACCCCAGGGCTTTGCAGCACCCTCCCATCATTTCTTCAGACCTCTGGCAATGAGGAGCCTGCTTTGACTTCCAGGCCCTGTTGCTCGGAGCAAGCCATTTGTTTATTTGTCCCAGAGCATCTTAGAGAAATCCCCCGCTCCGCAAGCACTGGGTATCAAGGAAGGATTTGCGAGGAGCTGCAGGGAGGGCTCAGCATTCCCCTCCTGGCCGGCCATGCGTGCCACTGAGCTGCAGGCTCCACCGCATTCCCAAACTCTCCGGAGCGAACAAAGGCAGCGGCATGAGGCGGATGCTGGCGGAAGCTGTGCCTTTGCCTGGGAGGTGAAGCGAGCCCGGAGGCGAGGCCTCGCTGGCCACGGGGGTGTGGAGGCAGCCGGACACTCGGAATGTGTGACCGGCCATCAGCTGGCCAGGCAGAGTTTTGCTGCTTCATCCCGGAGCTTCCCTGGCTCAGCACATCCCAGCCGGTCACTGCACTGCTGAGAGCAGCACATGATGCAGCCAAAGGCAGCATCCCCACTCTGCGCTTCCAAGGTGAAATTTTAAGGCCAAATCTTGCTAGTATTAACCGTTCTGGGAGTGGTTGTGGCAGGGCTCGGCAGCAGCACATTCTGCAGATGTTTCATTGCTTTTGTCCACAGTAGAGTTTTCCAGCTGGCATCAGAAGGAAATCGCTGCTTCCCAGGAATGGGATGTGCTGCCTCACAGACAGGGGTTGAGGGTCCTGCCAACAAAGAGAGAAAGATTGGAGCCACGAGCCTGGGAAGGGCATTGGAGGGACAGAGCTGCCCCTCCTGCCAGGAGTGGAGCCGCAATGGAAGAGCAGAGAGTGCAAATCCAGCTGCTACAGCTGCAGAAGGGACAGGCACTGATCTCTGAGCTCTGGGACAGTGACAGGACCCGAGGGAAC
This sequence comes from Drymodes brunneopygia, assembly GCA_013400955.1. NCBI lineage: Eukaryota > Metazoa > Chordata > Aves > Passeriformes > Petroicidae > Drymodes > Drymodes brunneopygia. The sequence goes on along the minus strand of VZTZ01050620.1, from coordinate 21,421 downwards.
AGCTGGAGCTGTGTCAGGGGAGGTTTAGGTTGGATATCAGGAAAAGGTTCTTCTCCCAGAGGGTGCTGGGCACTGCCCAGGCTCCCCAGGGAATGGGCACGGCCCCGAGGCTGCCAGAACTCCAGGAGTGTTTGGACACCACTCTCAGGATGGGATTGTTGGGGTGTCTGTGCAGGGCCAGGAGTCAGGCACATGATCCTTGTGTGTCCCTTCCAAGTCAGGATATTCTGTGATTCAGAACTTTCTCCTCTTCCTCCTTCCAGGATTCGGAGTTGATTTCCTTGCTGGGTGGTCACTGCTGGCTCTGAAGGATTTCAGCTGAGAACATTCCACTTCCCACAAGCTCAGAAGTCCCTGGTCCTTCACACCTTACAGATTTGCCACAACGTCACAGCACGAAGGACCTGAAAATGCTTTTAAATCCCATGTCAGATACCATTACCCAAAACATAAGGCAATAAACTATCTCAGTTGTGTGGATTGGGAAAGCTGGTGGAAAAGCTCACCGGAGAGGCACCACTGTGCTTGCAGCCAGGCAGGCTAATGGTGCTGAATGTCCCAACTGCAGGGAGGAAATAATGCAAACAGCCACTGGAATCCCACTCACATTAGGCAGCCACTCATGGGGAAAAAGAAAAGGGTTTAAAATGCCGCAGGAGCCCCAAGTCATTAGTTTTGTCAGGAGTTTTGCTTTCTCAGATCACAGGGAAAAAGCCTTCAGATCTGTGGATTGAGAGGAAGCCCGAGAGAAAGGCAAGCTCTGAGCTGAGCAGGGCTGTAAGTCGTGGGGGCTGATTATTGTTAATTTAGCATTTTATATAAGAATGTGAGAGATCCTTATCAAAGCCTGAAATAAATGCCCTGCATGTTTCAACACCTCACTGAATCCAGCTGGGGGGGAAAAAAAGACCAAATGCTGGATTTTCTCCCTCTCTCTCTTTATTTGCTTTAAAATTTTTCATACTATTTATAATCATGAATCCTTGCAATTGACAGGAAGTGGAAATTAATAGATTATATGCACACGTGCCAAAAAACCATTTCAACTGCTGCTAAGGCAGGTCACAAAAATGACTACAATTTTCTTCTCGGAGTAGTCAGCTAGGAGTAACTCCATTGTGGAAACTTGAGCTACATGGAAAAAGATGTTTGATCCAATTCAACTGTAAGGGAATAAAAATAAATCTGTCCTAAGCAGCATCTGTCAGCAGAAATGACACTGGAAAACTCTTGCAAGAAGAGTAAAAGCTCATAATAAAATCCAGCAATCTAAACCATGACATTGTATGTGAGCAGGATGAAAATCCATCAAGCTACTACCAGTCCCCACACAATCCCCAAAATATCACAATGTAGATATGCTTTTAATTAAATTGAGATGGTCACATTTTGTACTGCTGGAAATCCAGCTAATTAAGTGAACTGTTAGAAATGGTTTCAGAGCTCGCTGGAAAAAAATTTATTTATAAACTACATCACCTTCCATTTCTGGATTTCATCATTTTAACAGAGCACTGAAAAGCCCAGAATTTGGTCTGAAACTGTACTGTTCAATTTTATCACATTCAAAACATGACCAACTATGAGCAGCACAATTAGAGGCACCCAGACAATTCCGTGCCCATCTCAGTGACTGACATCTTCAGAGTGATCACACTTAAATCATTATTTCTGCCAGCTTCCCTCGAGGCTCCTCAGTCCCCACCTCCCAGCAGAGGCCTGACACCAGTCACTCCCAGTTTTTACATTTGCAAAATAAAACAGAAGTCTCAGTGGGAAAATCCCTCTCCTGCCCTCCCCAGGCTGCTGTTCCTGTACCAGACACTCAAACCACACCTGAAATGCTGTGGTTTATCCCCAACTTAGCAGCAGGAATTGCTGCCTGATGCTCTAAGTGCTTCATCCCACCCAGCTGTCCCACCTGCAGAGCTCCTGGCCACAGCCACAGCCTCCCCAAATCCCCCAGGACAGAGCTCTCCTGACTGTCCTGTGTACTCACACAATCCAGCAGAACAAAACAAGCACCTAAATCCCTGTAAGATCACAGCCTGCCATCACTCTCAACAATCCCCTACTCAATTTCAAGTCAATTATTATTCCTATACCTGCATTGCATGGTTTTAATTATCTTTTTTTTTCCCAAAAAAGCTCGATTTTGACCAAAAAAGCAACAGATTTAGCTGGAAGCACTCACTGTAAAGGAAAACCTATTTGCTGTGACTCCAGCAGGTCATCAGGTCTGGGTCACAGAGGTGGAATTTAATTTCTAATCCGGAGATCTCAAGCCTTTGGTATCAGATAGAGCTAAAGGGATCACAGGGAAGCTGGACAGAAAAGCAGCTTTCCGAGCAGCACAATAATAACCATGCCTTGAATTCCCATTCAGAGTGCTATTTCAAAGCAAGTTCCAAATTTTCTTCTTCTTTCTTGGTAGCACCTTAGCAGAAGATGATTTTTCTAAGAGTGGATGGTTATTGTTACATAAAGCAAATGCAGAAATGACACAAAAACCACCTTGTCTCCTGTAAAACACTCTCTGTGTGGTAGAACATTGACAGTCCAAATCCTTTTCTCCCATTCATCAACCTGCTCGTTATTTGTGCTGTTCTACATTAATCTAGGGCAGGTTTAAAATTAATGCCCTTCTTCACCAGTACCTGTGGAATGAAGGCGTTTTCCTTTGCAGAGGGAAACCTCTGCATCACCAACACATCTCTCTCCAGCACCTGTCATTCACCTGGAACATTGCAGGATGGACAGCAAACAGAATTTGCAGTGAGAGATAGGGGGGAAAAAGAAATGGAGAATCAGACAGAGCTCATGCTCCAAGGGCTCTGTCAGCCTGAGGATCAGGTGTCCCACAGCTGGAGCAGCCTGCAGGGCTGGCTCAGCGTCTTTTCCTCCTGCAGCCAGGGAAGGACATTGAGTGAGCTCTGCGAGGCATCACGGGTGTCAGGCTGTGACAAACTTCCCAGGAAACGTGCAGCAAACACCCTGGTAGCCTGTCTGGGTAAATCAAAGAGCACAAGGACCATCCCAGCTGCTCTTGCCACCACTGAGTAGGTTCACATGAAAGTATTTTGTCTGTGGCTACACAAGGGATGCGTCCACTTTGCTCCTCATTGCCCGGAGCAATGTGTCACACCAAGGGGACCTTTGTGCTCCAGTCCCCAGCTTGCCATCCCTGGTGGTGACACTCACCTGTGTCCCAAGGGTGGCTAGAGACCTGGAAATGTTCACAAATCCTTGGATCTGAGGAGACATCCTGTTCTCTGGTGCCCCAGGAGAACCAGAAATTCTCAGTGATGCTGCAAATTCGCCGTGCATCCCTCGGCAAGCTTCTATTTTAGTTCACACCTAAAATGAGCAAATATTCTCCTCCTCACCTATATATCCAGGGGTTTTTTTAGGTAACAAGCCTCTCCCTACATTGTGCCTAGACTTGTGAAGTATCTAATAGTTTCTATAATGTTTGTAAGACCTGGGGGACAGAAAGGGTTAAGAACCAACTCAGATTCTCCAGGGAAAACAGAAAGGCACCAGAAAAGCCAATTCAACTGATTTTACCCAAAGGGACAAAAGAAGGTTTAGTAGGTCCTTTATAAAATGTCAGAGAGGAAAGCTTTATTTTCCCACAGGGAAAAACATAGCCATTAACAAATTAGGTGAAAGCTGAGTGAGATGTAAAAGGTCTGAAACAGCTGCATTCCTCAACGCCTTTAAACTGCCTGTCTTCACACACTTCATTTATTTTGGACAGCAGCACTGCCCATGCCAATTTGGGAGCAAAGAGCACTGTGAAAATACCTGGGGATGAATGTATTTTTAATGTTAGTAAGCAAATCTTAGTTGATCTGAGCAACACTATTTGGGTTTTAGAGAATAACCCCAACTCAGGATCCTCCCAAACACAAGCCCATCTGAGTTCCTCATTTTTCTCAAACCTTCACAACTCTACCTGAATGGGAACAGAGTTCAGGGGAGCTACTCTTGTATTTATGAGTTGGGTAAATGCCCATTGAAGGGAGGCCAAAGCAATCACAGCATTTAATTATTCCTGACAAGTCACGGGGAAAAAAAAGAGGAAAAAAATAACACCTTTGTAATGAAGGGCAATGTGATGAGTTTCTTCCACAGCCTGCAGATCCCAAAAATATATTAAAATATTCCCTATAGTATCTTGGACAGTATGGGGAAAATTAACTCATTTTCCACTTCCAGAGACTGACCATAAAAGCCAAATGCCATAACTTGTTCAGAGGAAACTGCAAAGACAGCAAGGAGGAGGGAGGGAGATCCAAATGGAGGGATGAGGCTGTGACAAAAGGGATCTCAGGCTGGGTTCCTGCTTGGCTGGGATGAGCACGGAAATGAGATGAAGTGCAGGAGCAGAGCTGGGCACAGACTCCTCCATCCCAGCTAAACCAACAGCATTCATCAGCAGAGCACGGGTGAAGGGCTGGAGTGACAGAAACAGGACGGTGTTGTCAGTTAATTATGTGTGTTAAATAAAACTACAGAACCATCAAGGCGAGGGGATTGGAGCTGCTGCTGACATCTGGCAGCGTTTGGGGGAAGCTGAGTTTCTCCTGAGGTCCTCGTTGATTCAGGAGCATTGATTTGCTGACGTTAATTGGAGGGAGAGGTAATGAGAACTGACTAATCACCGAGCTGTGTGCCCTGCAGACTCATTCCAGTGTCAGTCATTAGATCTTGCTGATCACTCAGACAAAACTCAGTTTTCGGGGGAATTCAGTGACCGGTCAGCACTTTTCCTTGACTCATTGTATTTGCATTTAGTTGTACAATAAGCTGATAAAAACCGTGGTGGTGTCACAGCTCAGCTGACACAGCAGTGAAGGCATCACAGTACGGGCTCTAATTCCTGGAGAGCTTGCACTGAAGGTCTGGACGTGCTAATGTCACTGCTGGTGTCTTCAATGTGACTGTGACCCCTGCAAACTGAATTACCAGACCTCTGCCAGCATCTGCTGCGTGCACACCTCTCCTTTCCTGTGCAAACACGCAGGGCTGCTGTTACTATATTGTTTTTCCAGATAAGGCTTAAAGGATCAGGATTTAATTGCAGCAGTGAGTTCAAGGCATGAGACACGGTGTTTGCATTGGAGGGATTTGTCACAAAACTTGGAGGGAAAGAGCAGCGCTCGGATGATCCATTACACACTCACCTCATTTAAATGCAATTCAGTTTTAGCCAGAGCCTTTGGCACAAAAGTGGGAAAGATGACTTAACAAAAAGCACGGAAGAATACTTGTGACCCCAGGTGTCAGCTGGATTTGTGTGTGACATTCAAGGAGGAGCTGTCCAAGAGAGCCTGCAGCCATTCATTGCTAGGCTGCAATTAAGGTGGCAGCCAATGTTTAAAACCCTCCTCATCCCATTCCCCCCTTTTCTGGCTACATTTTAAAAACAACACCGAATGAAAAATAAAAATAGTCTGCTGTGCCCTGCCCCACACGAGGCTGGGCCAGGATAAGTGGATTTCTATGCAAACAACACACAGAATCCCTTCCTTTAATCAGTTTGTTGCCTGACACAGATAGGAAAATTAAATGAAGTTAACTGTACAGTTTTCAAGTCACCATTCAGCCTTTCAGTTGAGACAGATGACTTTTACTTACAGTGCTTCTTCCTCTGGCATTCAGTGGAGGATTTGGCAATGCTCTCTGGGTCTGGTTCTCAGCAATTCTCTAACATGGGGGCAGTTAGTGTCTCCATTGCACATAATAGAGCTGTAGAAGTCAGAAAAAATGGCTCTTTCCTAGCCAGTGTAAACCCCTTTCCCATCTGACAGAAGTGATTTTCTTTCCTGATCCAGAAGCCAACACATCCTGGTCTCTGCCAGTGAGCATGGCAGGCACAGGCATCAGCACACAAACACTCTGAGACCACTGATGTTTGCAAAAAGCATCAAATTCCCCCATCACTGCCCCTCTCAGGGAATAAGAGAGCCCAAATTTAACCAGGGTAAAGAAGCAGCCTCACCACTGTAGGATTTGGGCTGCATCACCTGATCCAGGGACGGGCACACAGCACTGGGGGGGTCAATGGGAACTTACAGCCCTTCCCATCACCCAGTAAACCTGGAAAATCCCTCTGGATTCTGGCTCAACTCCCAACCATTGTAACCTCACTTCTGCCAGAGGGTTACTCCTGATTTACACAGGGCAAATTAGACCCACGTATCAACTCTAATGGACCTGATTTTGTTCACGTTTACATCAGCACATCCTAACGATGACACTAAATAATTCACAATTAAAAGGCAAATTACTCACTATTACTCGGTGAGTAGCCATGGCAACTTCTTTCCTTCCCTGGCAATAAATCCAGTATTTGCTGATACTGCCAGGCATTGATCAGCTCTAGAAGGGAGTATTATGGGACAGATAAGTATGGGAGAGTGATGGTCACACTTGTCAGACCAAAGGCACTCCAGCATCTCTCTCTGAGCTGCCTTTTGGGCTGCAGGCATTTCTCGAGAGCTTTTCCAGCTCCATGCAGACCTTTTGCTCTCACTGACCTGACTGCAGCTCACCTGCTCCTCTCCCTGACCCCCTCAGCACCTCACTCTATTGACACCCCTGACACGATGGGAATCAAGGCACAGGGACCAAAACAAGGCTGAACCACACGGAAGGAGCAACCTCCGCAACGAGACTCGGACTCTGCTGCTGACAGAGGAGTGCTGACTCCTGGACTAATTAGGAAGTGCTGAATTTGGAGACATCCTGTGCATAATATATTGATTTTTTTCCTCAGAACACAGTCCAGCTCTCAGCTGCTCTTCTACGTGCTCCAAAGGCAGAACTTTAACGCTGCAGGCAGCGAGGGCACCGGGAGATGGAAGCTGCACCCGAGGCAAGCTCCACTCTTCTGAGACAATTACAGCTATAAAGGTTTAGCATAAAACTCGGGAGAGCAGAAAGCACAACACCCGTCAGTCAGTCACAAGCTTTTAACTCTGAAACTGCCTCCTAAAAAAGATAAGATAAAGCCAAACCAGATTAACCAACTTCAAAGCAAGCAGCGAGGCATTCAGTAAATGCTAGAATAGAATAGAATAGAATGCAGCTTGTGCAGAGCACTGATGAATTAAACAGGTAGAGGTTCCTTGCTCCTCGTCCCTTCCAGGTTTTTGGAAGCCTCCTGTGATTAGGAGGATCTCCCATCCCCTAACGAGATGCCAGCACGCAGGTGATGCAGCAGTGCCTGCTACAGAAATATTTAAGAGGCTGATCCAGGCGCGCCAGCAGGAGCTCTGTGGAGCAGCTTCCCCCAATTAGTTATCCAAGGAAGAGTGATATCGAATGACTCTTACAAAGGATGCACAAAGCGCTTCTTGTTGCGCTAATCATCAACTTTCTCAGTGAAATTAACCAGTTTGCTAATTAAGACTCGTGACAATTCATCATTACGGTAACTCTGCGCTGCGGTGATTCATCACCCGGTCAGCGGCTCCTCTCGGGGACGTGGGGAAGGGCTCCTCCAGCGGCTCCTTCCCTGCTCTGAGCGCTCCTGCCATGAGTCACCGGGCTGGGACCTGCGTGGCTGCTGCTTCCCAGAAGGAACTTAAAAGGTGAGGGGAGAGGAAAAGAATAGAGGAAGGGGGGAGGGCAAAAGGGGGGTGGGTGGAACCCCAGGCAGTTTGAGAGAGAAATCATCTTTTTTTAAAATTGGGATGGGGAAAAATAGTCGCCTTCTCTAACATTATTTGACTCGGATGACCAGAAATTAAGCAGGTAGGTCTCACGGGTTAAAAGTGGTACATTTTGAATTAACATCTGTCCAACCTATGACAGGGCTCAGTCTCCTGCTGAAGAAGGAAGGAGCAGAGAGGGAATGATGCCTCTGCTGACTAAGAAGGAGAGACACAGAAATTGGGAGGCTGAGGGGAGAAGCCCAGGGATTTGTTGCCTCCCGCTCGCTGGAGCTCTGCTCTTTGGACCTCCCACTGCCTGAGCCTTCACTCCCTGGGGCTCCCCATCACTGCACACCCCCTCATGGAGCCTGCCCAGCTGGGAAGAGGAGGCTGCAAGCACAGAGCCTTCCCAAGGCACAGCCACACCTGCCCTCCCTTGGGCAGCGGCCAGAAGACCCTTCCCCTACAGCACAGCAACCCTGAAAGCTTGAATTGCACACTCAGTGTGACTCTTGGATCCTCAGATGCTCTCTCAGCCTTCTAAACGTCTCCCCTGCTTCAAAGGGGTAAACAACCTTTCACCCATTTAACCGGAGACACCAAACTCCGTGACTCACCCAAAATCTCAGAGCTTCCTGGTGCCCCTGCCATTTGTTCATATTCAAGGCAAGAAATAACACCAATATCAAGAGATTTGTATTTTATGTTCCTCTCTGATGTAGCCTCACTCGCTTGAACACCATAAATTGACCTTCTGTATCTCAGGTTCACAAAAGGCAGACAAATCAATCCCCAGGGGCTGCAGGATGAACATATCCCATCTTCAGTGGGTTCTGCAATGAAGGATTAATTAGCTGAGGAAACCCACAGCACTACAGCTGCAATGCTGCAGGCAGGGCCACACCAGGGGAGCCCCACAGCATTCCAGCTTCCCAACTACAGCACAGCAGTGGTGTCACACACTGGGGGAACACCAACCTCCAGGCCCCCTGAGGTGCCACTGCAAGGGCAGCACAGCACAATCCCTGTGCTCAATTCAGTGATTTCTGAGGGCAGGGCAGGGCCACTCTGTCAGGAGCAGCTGTGAGGGCTGTGTTTGCCACTGCTGGTGGGAGCAGAACCCCCCACCACAGCCCTCAGGACCCTAAATGGGATATTTTAGATTTCATCTTCCTGAGCTGATCCAAGCTAGCTCCGCCAGCCTCCATAATTCAAGGAACAACATCTCTGAGTCCTCTCCTTGCTTTGCTGCCTGATTTGCCTCCCGGGTGCTCCAGGACAGGCTTTGTGATGTAAATCAACCTGCTTGAGGGTGGATTTTTCTGGAGCTGGGAGGATTTGGCACCTTTTCTTAGTCACTTGTAAGGTGAGTCCCAGAAATACCACAAACCAGCCCAGCAGGCTGGCTGAGCAGGGAAGGATGCTCATCAGCCATGAATGCTCTGTTCCTTGGATAAAGGGCTCTAATCTAAGCCTTTGCACCTCTGGGGTGGTGAGAAGAGCCCAGCAGCACCTCCCAAACGTCTGAGCTTTGACATCTTCTTCCAAAGGGTTTCTTCAGCTCAGCTTGCTGCTTGTAAGCAAATCTCACAGCAAAGTCCTGTCTGGCAGAGCAGCAGGTGCAGTGATCCCGACAGTCAGCACATCCAGCAGCCCAGGCAGGGACAGGGATGTGTTCTGAGCTGTGTGTCCAGAAATCCATCCATCCATCCATCACCACGCAGCAACAGGAGAGAAGGAGCAAGTCAGACAGCAACTGCTGGCATTGATTCAGCAGCACCCAAGCCAAACTGTGCCAGCAGCGTGAGGCTCCCAGGGCATCCCTCAGCCAGGCACAACGTGAGCTCCTTCCTGGGAATGTGCTGCCTCACACTGGGACGTAGGAAAAGGGAATGGCCCTAAATCATCACTTACAGAGGGCAGAAGTACACTCCAGAGGGGAAATGTCTGCACGGGGAGGACAGTGAAAGTAAAGAGTAAATGCTTCCCCTCCTAAGCAGTGTTAGCTCAGCTGAGAACGAACTATTTCATCACAATCCCTTAAGTTTGGAGTTTACACTTTTGACTGGGGGGACTCCTCTCGAAGGCCCAGATGTGCCTCATTGCACTCGATGAGGCAGGTGGGAGAAATTAAGGGGCACATGACACTTGCTAAAAAGCATCATCTGTGCAAAGTCTAAACTACATGTCCAACTCCATTTCTCTTCAGCCCTGCAGAGGAAAGCAGGCTCAGAGGAGCTTGAGGACAGGTTGTGTTTTTAGGCTCCTGTAAACACACGAGAGCACCCCCATTTCTCCAGTCCTGCAGGACGGGACAAACCCTCTCAGACAGGCGAGAGGCTCCAAGGCTGCTCGATGGGGTAGAAGTCCCAGCTGTGATGGGCTCTGCTCCCTGACGAGCCGCACGTGGTCCCGGTGCTGTCCCTGGGGATTAAAAGCGGGACCGGAGCAGGGTTGGGGGTTTTGGGTCGGTGGCTGCGCCCATGGAGAGCGCATCGCCTTTGGAGCGGTACCTGGAGAGCTGCAGCGGGCAGGTAAGGGAAGAAGGAAAAAAATAAAGCGAAGGGAGAGAAAAAAGAGAAATCTGATGCAAAAGGAAGCTGCGTTGGCCGGGAATCGAACCCGGGTCAACTGCTTGGAAGGCAGCTATGCTCACCACTATACCACCAACGCCGCGCTGAATGCAGTCTCGCAGCCTCGCCTCAAGTGCGTCATCACCGCACTCCTGCGGGACTGAGCCCCAAATTCATCGTCCCCAGGGATTCTTCCCTGCCTCGCGTCATTCCAGATCTGCCGGGAGCATGGAGGAGCTCTCTGGAGCGGGAGGCCGCTCGTGCTCCCTGTAAGAGGGATGATGCGGCTGTGTTTGAGCTCTCCCAGTGGGATGCTGATGGCGAGGGTCAGCCCAGGTGCTGGTGTGGGTGTGCACTGAGAGGGCAAGAGGCTCGCATCTCCTCGTTCTGGTTAGTAAATGTCTGCAAAAATGCATTGTTTCGGTATTTAGAATGGTTGTCCTGATCTCAGGTTGTTGCAGGAACAACGGGGTCAGGGACTAGGAGAGGGCTGGGCTCCACAGCTGAGCATCATCGTTACTCAGGGAACAAAACTTCCTTCCATCCCATCGTAAACCACTTTTCAGCTCAGAAATCAGGCTTAGCACAAGCTGTTTAAATCCAGAGACCTTCCTGTAGCAGTGAGTAAAGCCTCTGAATGTGCTCTCACAAAGTGTATAATGTCGTAAGGTATAATACACCTTTTAAAAATGCTAGTGAGCTTTTTTAATATTTCAGACTTGCTGGTACACTTGATAATAGCAGATGTGTGATATCACTGCAGGGAGAAAAAAAAAAGCCTAAGTCTGTTGCTTCAGGCAGCTGGGTTTGATTTGTGTCTACCTGAGTTGCAGGGATTTCTGCAGGGGAAGTGAAAAAGGCTGTTTCCCCTCAAGCTGCCCCAAACCGAGGGATCTCAGACAGGATCTGTGTGTGCAATCTCCTCCCTGGAGCTGCTGGGAGATGTCCAGGGCTGTGCAGTTGGTGGGGCCTTCAGTGGAGTTAATTAACCCAGAGTCTCCAGCAATAACCCCTGGCAGCCAGCCCAATGCAAACATGGTCTTGTGCCCCTTTCGCAGCCTCTGAGCATCTGTCTGACAAGCAGGAAATATTCCCCAGCACTTAACCCTATCAGAGCTTCTCCTCAGGCCTCTGAGGTACAAACCTGGCCAGAAAGGAAAATCTGCTTTCTATTTCTACCTGCTCTATGCAATTTACTTTACTTTTTAAAACTTCAGTGCTGTGTGATACTTCCAGCCTTGTGTACCACTCATTTCTCCATCCGCTTCTTTAAGATGTGTCACAAACTGGCTTTGTTTGTTTGTGTGTTTTGGGGTTTTTTTTTTAATGTTATGTTCATTCTTTGATGCCCATTAGTATGATGTGAGTAGTCTCATAGGGTTGGGGTTTTTTTTGTATCATTTTCTCTACCTTATGGTTTGTACAAAACCTTCCTAATGAGCTCCTGTACACTAATCCACTTAGTCCACTGGAGTTCTTGCAGAGATTGTGCCTTCCTTCCCCTGCTGCTCACTTGAAAAATATCAATTTAAAATAGATGTATTTTTATGATTCTATAATATTTTATTTTTGACTGTTAATTATGTATTTGATCCTGTTTTCTAAAGGGGACTTATTCATGAGCACCCTGCCCCACCAGATCATCTGTGGGGCTCTGCATTTAGAAGTCAGTTTTAGAAGCAGTTTTAAACCTAGGTGTTTGCAATGCTTTCCTGATTGCATCTGTATTCAGGCTAGTGAGGGTTCTCTGGGAGGATTTGTCACTTTGTAGGAGTTTTCCAGGTATCTCCAGGCAAATACACTGCAAAGCAGGAGCAGAGATCTCCCCGTGTGCATGGCTGGGCTGCCAAGTGAGCTGACTAGAGGAGAGCAGCACTGGCTCAGGGCTGGGGAGCACTGATCTGGAAATCCTGCTCCTGCTGCAGGTCAGGCACTTGCTGCCAACTCGAGGGCCTCAGTCTTGTGCACCACTCCCTGCTCTGATTTGTGCTTGGACTCTTCAAGTCCTTCTGGCTCTTGAACCTAAAAATGCCTGATTAAACACAAAACCTCTGGTATGGATTTTCTAGTCCAAGCTGTCACCTGTAGTGGATATTGGCAGAAACCACCTTCAAGGAAGAGGCTTATGCAACAATGGAGAGGGAATAAATCTGTCCTGAAATTCCTGCCTCATCAACATGATGATGCTTTTTAAACAGCTTTTAATAATAAATAGTAGATAAAGGAGGACATCAGTATGAAAGAGCTTACTTGCAGGTGTGCTTGGTGCAGGGCAGGATGCTGCTTCTGCTGACTGTGATGAGGCTTTTTTTAGTCCCATCTTCTCATCTGCAGCTCCAATCAGGCTGGTGGCCTCCAGGAGCTGAGGAATGAGCTGCTGCTGGTTCTGTGAGCTGCTGCCCTCTGTTGCACAAAGCAACGCTGACACTGTCCCCTGCTAGCAGGGAGAGGAAATGGAATCATACACAGAATGGGAGATAAAGACAGCCAGAAAATGCTGTCTGTCTTCCTTGAAAAAACTCAGGAGTGTGATAATGTGGTTGTGTGCACAGCTGAGGTGTGGCAGTGGCTGTGAAGGGTGAGGTGCCAGTGTCGTGCCTGCATTTCTCAATTTGTGCCGTCCCAGGAGCTCTCTAGAGTGCCCATGGACTGTGGTGGGAAAATGCATTATACATTACACAAACTATCTGGATTTTTATACACTCACAGAGAAGCAAAGGGCACGTTTTCAGTCTTAAAACTTGTCTTTGCTAAGATACATATTGGGAAAAAAATTATTGAAACTTCCTCATTGAAGATTAATCATTATTTACTCTCCCAGTTAAAGTAACTGCTTTAATATAAACCCTTAATGGCACTTTTTCTTAATTCAAGGATGACTTCTCCACTAGTCCTCACCTGTTCGCTCCTATGAGCCCTTATGATGTAGAACTTCCAATTCAAGAAGATGGGGTGTTTGCTCCCCAGTTAAATCAGCCTAAGGAACTCCACACAGACTTCTCCTCCGTGGATCTCAGCTTTCTCCCAGACGTTACCCAAGATAACAAAGAACAAAACCTCTCTGAGAATGGGCACGAAAAGCAAAAAGAGCTTGATGGGTCACTACCAAGTAAGGAGGACAGTGGTGTTTTCATGGATGAAGGCAGCCTGTCACATCCAGGTGCAGCTCAGCCCTCTCCTGAGGCATCTGGCGTGTGTCCTCCCCTGACTCCAATGACTCCTGTGACCCCAGTGACATCTGCTTCAGAGAGCTCTGGGATAGTCCCTCAGCTGCAGTAAGTTATGTGTTATTTGTGTAGCACACACCACAGTCAGAGTTTGGGCTTTAAACTGCAAGGTGTTGCTTTGATTTTTCACTTGGAGAATGTAGCAAGCATGGCTTGGTCTTAAATAAGCCAGAGCAAAAAATTATGGGGGCAGTTGTTCCTTGTGGAGAAAATGAACTGACAGTATTGGATAAAAATATGAAGGTACTTGAAAAAGGAGGATTTTTTTTTCCAGGAAGGAGAATATAAAGGGAGTTTAAAGATGCCACTCTGCTTTTTCAAAAGGAGAAACAGAACTGAGTATGAGAAACTGGCTTTGCATTAAAAGCTGCTGTCCTGCCTAGGATGGAGTAACTGTGGAGTAGTTTATATCTGTAGAAAAGAACCCACCCTTACCTACCTTGGGTGCTGCAGTAACTCTAAACAGTCACTAATGGTTCAATCCAAAGCTGGGAAAGGCTTCAGTGATGCAGTTTTTGGAAGACACACAAACTTCTAAATCAGGGACTAATAATTTCATACCTTGTTCTGTCTCAAAGTGCAGTTTTGGGGTTGAATTATTTAAGTTTTGCCAGAAGTAGCTTAATGCTAGAGTGGGAAAGAGACAGGCAGGAAACCATTTGATGGCAATTATTAATTGGAATGTGACTCCACATTAAGCCTGCCCTGCTGGGGGGTGGCTCTGCAGTGGCTGACTTTAGCAATGAGAAAATTCCTCTCTCACTCCCCTCAGGAATATTGTTTCAACTGTAAACTTGGCTTGTAAACTGGATCTGAAGAACATAGCTCTGCACGCCAGAAATGCAGAGTACAACCCAAAGGTAAATCTTAGACTCAAAGCTTTAACCTCACTTCCCTTTCTCAGTGCTGATGGATCCCAATGGTCCTGTGACTGTAGTCTTACCTCTCCTGCTCCTAGGTGGGTGGAAAATAACTTCAGGGTGGTAAAGAAACACTTAAAAAGCAAATATATGTTGTGACAAGCTTTGAAAGTGTGAATTGTTGGAAGACTGAATAGAAATACAGTACCAGCTAAATTCCTGTCACGTCCTCCTTTGAATTTGTAGAGGTTTGCTGCTGTGATCATGAGAATCAGGCAACCACGAACAACAGCCCTCATCTTCAGTTCAGGAAAAATGGTCTGCACAGGAGCAAAAAGGTATTTTTCTGGTTTTTCCCTTCCCTCTAAAGGTTTGGGTCTTGCAGCTATTCTGATATATATTCTGATGGAGAATAATCTGAAAGCTCTTGTTTAAAACATCTAGCAAAGGACAAAAGTGAAGCACTGACATTGCAAGTCTTGCTTTCTTCATGATGGCACCTCAGCAATTTCTGAGCTGTGAACTTCTGTCCCTGAATTCAGATTGAGCTGAGCAGACATCAGCAGAAAAGCTGCTAAAAATCCCAGGAATTGTTAAGGGATTATTTGCATTTCTCACTGATTTTTAAAGTGTTTAGGACGTAACTTGTGTCTGTCAAGTCTCTCCTCAGTGTCTGTGTTCACCAATCAACACATCTGCCTCTAGAGGAAATGCCAACTGGGGAAAAGCTTATTTCTATACTCTGAAGCTTTTTTCCTGAAGTCCAGCAGATTGCCTTGATTTTTATGTCCCAAAATGGTCAATTAGAATTAACTCATGCTTAAGAGACTTCATCCCCAGGCCCTACCACCACCTCAGGCAGGCAACTGTACTGATGCCTGCAGTCTAAATATTGGATCAGCACTGAGAAACTGTTTAGAGGAACTGAGAAACCTCTCAAAAGGGGAACCTCTGGGTGATGAAACATCTCCAGTGGGTTCAACCAGACCACAGGAAGGTGAATGACCAAGAACCTCACTCCTTTTAGCTCCCTGCAGCAGTTCTGGGGATAGAGCCTTGCTATTTTGAGCAGCAGGATCTCTTTTTCTGGAGTGCAGATTAGCACAGTGCTGGCTATAAACTGAATTCCACCCCAAGAGCAGAGGAAAGCACTGATCAGAGCTGATTTTTTCCCTTTGCTCTTCCTTCAGTGAAAAGCCCCATCCCTGGAAGTGCTCAGGGACAGGGCTTGGAGCAACCTGGGACAGTGGAAGGTGTCTCTGCCCATGGCAGGGGGTGGAATGAGATGACTTCGGTTGGGCCTGGAAGAGACCTTGATTCTGTGATTCTGTGATTTGAGGGCTGTTTGGAGCTTACAATATAGATTTCTTCCCTCAGTGAGGAGCAGTCCCGGCTGGCAGCCAGGAAATACGCGCGGGTGGTGCAGAAGCTCGGCTTCCCTGCCAAGTTCTTGGACTTCAAGATCCAGAACATGGTGGGGAGCTGTGATGTGAGGTTCCCCATCCGGCTGGAAGGCTTGGTTCTCACCCACCAGCAGTTCAGCAGGTATGAGGGAATCAGGTACCACCCTGTGCACTTTGCAGCAGGGTCTGCAGCTGCTTGAGCCTGGTCCATGCCTTTGCTCCACTGTGGACTTTCAGTACCAAGGTGGCCTCTCAACTCCCAGCAAAGCAGATTCCTGTCTGCAGGGATAAGGTTTCCAACCTTCAGGCATGAAGCCAAACTGCATTTGCAAAACACAGAATTGCAGCTATGTGGTGCTTTTCTGGGGTGTTGTTTCGGTTCTGTTTGGATGTTCTTTAGCCAAGAATTGAAAGTGAAGCTGTGGCTGAATGATGGGCATGTTGTGCCTGCAAGATCAGCTTGTTCAAAACTAGATATTGCCACCAGGAAAGGATGATTTCACCACTGACAAAACCAAAATTCAGTTGCCTTTTATTAGTGCTGTATCTAATAGTTTGCATTTCATTTAGGAACTAGATATATATTGAATATTTACATTGGCTGTTATCCTGTTTTAGTTGCACAAGATGCTTCCTGATAAGGGCTCTTTGCAGAATAGGAAGATCCTTTGTGAGGGTGGGGAGGCCCTGGCACAGGGTGCCCAGAGAAGCTGTGGTTGCCCCTGGATCCCTGGAAATGTCCAAGGCCAGGCTGGATGGGGCTTGGAGCAACCTGGGATAGTGGAAGGCGTCCCTGCCCATGGCAAGGGGTGGAACTGGATGATTTTTAAGGCCCTTTCCAACCTAGGCCATTCCATGATTTGAGGACTGTTTGAAGATTACAATAAAGCTTCCAATGTTATGGCAAATCAGAAGTGGCTCACAAGCCTTTAAAAGTCAGCTTGAAGATCCCCCATCAGCTCCAGCTGAGTTTAATAGATTTCTCTTCAAGATGTCCAAACCCTGACTTGCCTTTCTCAGGGCAGCTACCTAAAATCTGTGTGGTTAATTACCCTATTGTTACTGTAATTAAACAGCACTTTATTCATACAAAACTGAAACAGCATTTGCATTTTACTAATCTTACCTGCTTGTTTTGAACAGCTATGAACCTGAATTATTCCCTGGCCTGATTTATAGGATGGTCAAACCAAAGATAGTGCTGCTTATCTTTGTGTCTGGAAAAGTTGTACTGACTGGTAAGTGCTGCCTCTCTATATCTGTAGCTCAGAGAGTGCTCTAAGAGAGCATTTAAATTAAATATTAACTAAAAATTAGTATCTTGCCATAGTAAAGCCACTCAGGGATCTTTCTAATGGCTGCTGCAGCTTATCTGTGTTTTCTGCAGATAACATCAGTATTGTTGTACCAGAATCTTGTATTGTTTCACATACAGAGTCTCAGATTTCCATGTTAAGTATTTTTTTTATTCAAAGCCTGATGCCACATTCCAGCTTAGAGGATGCCAACAGGATGCTGACATGCCAGCAACTACTCAGGCACTTAAATAGGAGCCTCACAATAAGCAATTTAAAATTGCTTGGACAGGAAACAAACTTCTTAAAACACTTCACTGACAGCATTTAGTAGGGATTATCAGAGGAAAGGGTGGAGATCTAAGAGCTTGTTCCAGACTGTTTGACAAAATACTTGTGAGGCAAAAGCCTTGCTGAGTGAGTGCAGATACCTGCACCTCAGATCCCAGGTCAAAAAAGGTGAATGCCTGAGCTCCTGGCACATCCTTTTTGTGAAGCTCATGAAAATGCTTCTGTTCAGAGGCACTGAAAGGTAAATGGTGCTTGTACCCAGCAGCTCTGAATGCTGTATTTATATTCACAATTTATATTCACAACGCAGCTTTGAGACATGTGGAAGACAAGAGAAGTGCCTGCCTTAGCCAGAGATTCTCACAACCATAAAGCAGGAATGAGCTCAGCTAACTGAAGGATGGGGCACTCAGGACAAAGATTAAATGCTTCCCCCTCCAATGTCCACAATCTTAGGTCCAGTAAAATTATACTGGTCAGTAAAATCATATTGGCCACTTCCATTCCACTGATGCTTGCATTTTTTGGGGTACACTCATTGTAACACCCTTGCTTCAGGACCTGCTGCACACTCCCACTCAGTCCTTTTCTGTGAATACTGGGTCCAGCTGTAAAGATAAAACTGAATTTGCTGAACTGTGAGGGTGTTTTTTTTATTCCTCTAATCAAGAAAGTAACTTTACTTTCGAAAGTAAAAGTTGTAGTAAGGCAGGTGAATTATTCATGTCCAAGTGAGGACATGAGAAAAGGTTTACACATTCAGCCTGAGCAGGGCTTAATTCCACTTTTAGCTCATTTAAATGCAGTTTTCTTGTAGCTGTTGTTGCTGGACCAGCATGAGTAGTGTCACTGGCAAGGAATGTTCCTGCAATGCAGTTTGTGTGCAAGACTTGGTATTAAAGATTTGTTTACAGTGCCATGGAAAGGGATTTGAAATCAAAGGTGTCCTATCACACACATTAAAATTAAAATTGCTTCTCAGAGCTGGAGAAAGGAGAGTTCTGAAACTGTGGAACAAGTTCTAGTATGAAATAAAGGCCTTTCACTTCTGGTTTCTACCTTTCCACTGACCTTATCAACAGGCAGAGCTGTTATTCTTAAGAAGATTACACCATGGTGATGCTCAGTTGCTTTTTTCCTTCTTCAAAGCCAATATTTTGCACCTGTCAAGAGCAGAAAATTGCTGTTTGGGTTCCATGGATTAAACAAATCTAGTCTTAAAGCTAAGTTAGAAATTCTTTGAGGTGGTAAATAAGAAATTCTGCCTTTAGCAGTAAGGTGCTTTCAATCTTCTAAGTTTCTTCATGGTTTGTAATCTTACTGGGTTTAAATAGCATTCAGTTACACTCAGCACTCTGTTAATTCATGGTTTGGTTTCTTTTTCCTTAAATGTCCATTTAGGGGCAAAAGAACGTTCTGAAATCTATGAGGCATTTGAGAACATCTACCCCATTTTAAAAGGTTTCAAGAAACCATCGTGACATGGCTCACAAAGAAATCCAGGATAAACCTGGGTTTGTGTTGCTGTGCGTGGAGCAGAAGCCAAGGCGATCCCCGGACCCAGTTGTGGAGTTGTGGATTATTAATGATTCATTTCTGAATATGCTGGTGCTTTTCAATGGCTTGTGAAATGTTCTTTTCTTTCAGATTATCTGGCTGTAATCCACTTGAGTTCTGACAACTTTTGCCAAGCTAAAAAAATTGATAAATGAATACACTTTTAATGGAATGTATATTAAGGTGGCACTTAAAAATACTTTGTAATAGAAGCCATGTGTTTCTTTCCTTGTTGAACAGGTGAATCCACACTGCACTTCAAACTGGCTTGATCAAAATCCTCAGCTCTAAGTGTCCTGAATTGCTCCTGCAGTGTTGTGTTTTCATGTTTAAGCTCAAAATAGAGTATTGTCTATAATGTGGCTGCATGAGTTGATTTTGCTGTTTAAAAGACATTTATTGAATCACACTGATCCCACTGTGGCTGGGTAAACCCTTGTGTGTGATGGTGCAAGATTTTCCTGTACAGAGAAGACATTGCAGCTCCTGACTGCTGGGTTAGACCCAGAAAATCTGTTAAATTATTAGTAACTAAATTATCTAATTTGACATGGGACACATTAGATTTTAACTAAATGGTACCCACTTGTATTACTGAAGTGCCCTCAGATGATGGGAGTTTGATGCAGACAAAAACATGTTGGTTTGGAACTTTGTTCAAAATGGATTTGAGGAAAATACGAAAAGCCTTGGATGCTCATGGCTTAATTATGTGTGTTATTTAACCAGAGTTCAGCCAATGGCACTACATCTGGCAATTCTGGAGCAAAACCAGTGGGGTTTTCCTGTACTTGGTTTGAACTCCAACCTTTCTTTTCAGAAGGTGTCCTGCTCTCAGAGTGGTGTTGTGAGCAGGAACAGGGCAAACCTGTCCCATGGCTGCTCTGGAAAGCCCCTGGAAGCCAGCCCAGCACAGTTTGTGTTGTGTCCTCCCCTCCTGAAGGTGTGGAACCTGTCTGGAAACACCACTAGAGGTTGCTCTTAGATGACTTAAGTGTAACCCAGGCCAAAATCTTCCTCTGTCCTCGCTGGAAATACACGGGATGGAGTATGGTTCAACTCAGAACAGGGTCTTGCCAGGCTGAGTTTTGCTGCCACAGAAGTTTATTTCTGATCCAGGAGGGTGTGACTTCATCCTCCGTGTCTGTTCTGTGTCTCTCACAAGTGTTTTTATATCTATCTCTCTGCTTCTCTGGAAAAGAGTTTGAAAAACTTTGTGCACTTCCTTATGATAAGCTGGTCTTAGCTGTTATCAGTTTCTCTGTCAAACTGTGGATTTCCACACACTCGAGTCTATTTTAAACACAGGCTTACTTTTCTGTTTGCTTTCTAAGGCTGGAGACTTTCCATAGCCATGGGCTGGACTTTTATTTGCACTGCAGCTGATGAGCTTCAGTTACAAAAATATTTTCTAAGTGAAAACACCCTGGTTTTATTGAGGTGTTGGGAAGGGGGAAAACAACTTTATCTAAGATGAGCCCTCTTCAAGAAATCACATTTTGCTTAAGAGCTTGCCACATGATTTCAGTGGTAAAATTAGTGCCCTTTAGAAGTACGGATAAAGCCTTAAAGATAAGAAATGGGCTCTGTGCCTTTTCACTGAGCTACTGATTAAGTTAATGTTTGCTATGGTAACTCTTGTCTTAATAACAACAGTCTTGGTTCTACCTCCATAGTCCTGTTCCTGCTGGTGTTTGATAACACTGGGAAGGGGGAAAAATACAGGCTGGGAATTGCTCTTAAAAGAAAAAAAAATAAAGTAGGGCAATGTTTTGTTGTTGCAGTCGTTTCTTTTTGGGAAGGGGGTTATTGCTTGAGTTGTTCTGGCTTCTGTGGACTCTGTCACCTCTGATTGCCTGGTGGTTCCTGCTAGAGACAGAAAAAGGAATGGCTTCAAACTGAGAGCAGGTTCATATTAGGAAATACTAGTTATCAGGGAAAAATTCTTTACTCAGAATGGGGTTGGTGAGGCCTTGGCACAGGGCGCTCAGAGAAGCTGTGGCTGCCCCTGGATCCCTGGAAATGTCCAAGGCCAGGCTGGACAGGGCTTGGAGCAGCCGGGGATGGTGGAAGGTGTTCCCTGCCCTTGACAGGGGGTTGGAACTGGATGATCTTTAAGGTCCCTTTTCTGATCCAGAGGAGCCGCTCCCTTCTCCTCAACCCCACTTCATCCTCTGTATTTAACTCCTCATCCTGGCTCCACCATGCAGGCTGGGTTAGGACAATCTCTCCCTGTGTCGTTTTTAAGGATATGCATCGGCATTTGCTACTCGGACAAAGCCATTTGGATGTTACTGTAAATACACGGCCGTGCTTCGATTGGTATCCACAGTCCCCACAGCGCAGTGTTACTGACTGGTTATGCTACGGCTACCCGCTGCGAAGCCTCAGGAACCGGAATACAGCACCCACGCCGCTCTGGAAGCAGGGCACGGGTGACCCCCTTTTATCTGCAGAAGGAGAAGGGCCGCAGTTTATATTAAAAATCACGATTTTCGCAGCGGAGCAGAACCCGTCCCGCGCCCGCCCCCGCTCCCGCCCGCCGCCTCAG
>VZTZ01050520.1:159563-197053 GCA_013400955.1 Drymodes brunneopygia | reverse complement strand
ATATATATATGTATATATAAAGCATAAGAAGGGCATGGAACGATTGGAGCAAGCTCACAGGTGATCACAAAGTTGAAAAGAGGACGGAGAAAAGAGGACAGAAGAACCTCCCCTATGGGGTCAGACTGAAAAATTGGGGCTTTTCATCCTGTAGAAGAGAAGGTTGCATGACAGCCTTCCAGTATCTGAAGGGGATTTACCAGGGAGCCGAGGAAGGACTCTGTCAGGATGATTGAATAAGACCTTGAGCAATCTGGTCTAGTGGGATGTGTCCCTGCTCATGGCAGGGGGAGTTGGGACCAGGTGATCTTTAAGGTCCATTCCAACCCCTTAACACTCTATGATTTTATGATGCAGTGACTGTAATCAATATATTCATTGTATAGCTACCTGGCTACTTTTTTAGGAAGAAATCCATGTACTATTTGTTAAAGTAGTCATTAATCTATGGCTGGTTATTCAGACTTGGTGTTTTTCTGGAAAATGTACTCTCACACCCAAAGTATAACTCTGCCCATTTCAACTGTCTAGGTCCATAACTTGTGATCAGAAAACCATCTTCATGGCCAGCCAGCCAATGCAATCTGCCATCTCACATTTAGTAAAAGGTTTGAATAAGAAAGTGAGAGTTTGAACAATTTAGTCTAAGATCCTAGAGATAAACCACTAGAAATAACACCCAAAATATTTTCTTCCAAATGGCAGAAAGTTTTGATAAGTTGCTATATCATTTCTTCATTTGTTTGTGGTTGGGAGAAAGATGAGGGTGCTGAATGGAAATGGTAGAAGAGTGGGTCTTCTAAAGATTCAGGGTTCTGGACCGAGATACAGGTGAACTGTGAAGAGATTTCTGTTAAATAGATGTGAATCATTCCTTAAAAGGTTCTGCTTCATTCTACTGACTATAAAGGGAATTTAAGAATCTGGTCCAGTTCTAGATGTTTACAGTACAGCTGCATCTGCTTTGGTTTAGTCTGCCCTGCAGCCCTGTGTGACTGGGAGATGAAACTGTGTTATTGGAAGCAGTCAGCTGTAACTGTGGTGGAGTCTGAGTTTGAAGCAGTGCAATCTCTTTTTACAGAAAATCCTGAATTGTAATCCCCTGTCTTATTTCAAAGCCATGAGATAAATAGTTATCCATGACTATCCATTTCAAGTAAAGCAAAGCTCCTTCTTCAGAGGAAATCACTCGATTGCAATTTTAACAAGACTTTAAATCTGTATGAAGTACATGATTTAGATAATAGCAACTAAAATAATAATAATGTAGTTTCTTTATTAAAAAAATCATCCTCACTTGCAAAATAACCAAACTGAAGGCTGTGATATAAAGTCACATAATGTCTGAAAGTGGCATGATTTTGGGGGATCCTCTCTCTGCTGCTGGAAGAAAAACCTGATATGAATGACTTGGATCTGAAACATTCAGAATTAGAAGAATTCTCAGCTGGTGGCTTTACACTTACTCTTAGGGCATAAAGTGGGATTTTTAAAATTGATTTGACTCCCTGATATTTTTCTCAGATGACACTAAAAATGGGTATTTGCAACTAGAAAAATGAGCAACAGTTGTTTAGTTTTTTCAAAATCTGTTGTACTTCTGGGAATATTTTCTTGGTGATATTTGAACATTTACTAACAAGTGAACTAATTTGATTTCCTAGTGCTTAGCATCAAAGAGAAAAGAATAACAAAATTAACTCTGAGGTATTTTTTATTATATTTAAAGCCAAATATATTGGCTAAAAAATGTTAATTTGTTTCTAACATTTTTATGATCATGTGAATAAAAGGAAATAAATGCCTTCTTGATACAATCAAGAATCTATTTACCATGTTTGCAAGTGGCACCTTGAAAGACTAAGTGACTGATCTTCTCTCTTTGGTGGTTTCATGATTGTTCCTGAATCCTTGATCATTTAAAACACCATAATTAAGTAATAATTTCACAATCCCTCCTGTTATAAGCAAATATTGTCAATCTCCTATGGTTAATAGATGAATAAGAACATTAGCCACGAATAGGCTGACATTCAAGATATCACTTAAAAATAACTAATTTGAAAAATGTATTGTTTTGATAAACTTGTATTAACCCAAGACAGTTAAAAGATGCAGTTATGATATCTGTAGATCAGTTTTGAACAAAAAGACTGAAAGATGAATTTATTATCCTTTCCTCATTATCCCAAGTATTTTCAAATATTTTTGCCCGTAATTATTTTTCCTATTTTCTTCTATAACATTCATTATTTTTGTCACATCAAGGTGGTTTTGTGTAGTTAACATTTTATTTCAAATGTAAATTATTTCTTTTAATGAACTTTCTGGGAACTGATGCTAATTTTCATAAATATTCCCCATGATTAATTTAAATGATCAGATCAGCACTTAGAAGACAACTGGTTACGGAAAACAAAACACAGTTATTTTACTAATTCAACCACTAACTGCTGTGAGCAATTTATGAGTGCATGCTTTCAGGATAGAACCACATTGTGTCACTGAGAGAAATTATGCACTGGCATGAATAAAATGGTAACTATTATCATACCGATAACATCTCTATTTCTAATTAGGCTCAAATTACACTTAAAGCATTCTTAGTAATTTCTAAGATTTTTTTTTTATTACTACTACTATTCTTTTGTCTTATGATAAAAATCTCTCATTTGTAACACAAGGTTGACTATGTTTAAGCAAAATTTAATTTTCTATGGATATCTTTATTCTTGAAATGCTGATACTACACAAGATTGAAACAATATAAAATTAAGGGCTGCTCTAATCCGTCCCAGAAAGAAGAGCCCAAGATCCTTCATGACTCATGCATGGAAAAAAAAGGATTAAAGAAAGAAAAAACTCACCTAATTGAATTCCGTATAACAAATTATTTCTAAATTACTCTTGGAAGTTAAAGGGCAACATTATACTGCAGCAATAAGGGTTAACTGTGTTACATGGTTTTCAAAATGCTCTTAAACTGTGTGCATCATCTGAATGTTAATGATTCTAATGTAATATTGACTCTCATCTTAAGGGAATATTTCATGTACGTGCACTCCCACTTATCTTCACTGCAAACTCAGGAATCCATTTAAAATATTTGCCATTCAACCTCAGTCAGCTCTTGGTGGACAGCCTTTTGATCTCACCTATGCTCTGTTCACTCCTCCATATCTCCTAAGGGCACTTTCAACACAATCATTTGATTAAAATTTATAAAATAAAAGTTCCAATAAAGAAAGAAAAGGTTTAAGAGGACACTGATTTGGGGGTAAAGGAAAAAGCACTCATTGCACATTTTTGGAAACAATCAGTGTAAGCAATGAATAACTCCGCTGCCTTAAGGAAGTGGGATCCTAGCTCTAAACCTCCAAACTCAGTGTTTCCAAATCTCCTGCTACAACTGCCATGTACCACCTGCAATGTTACCATTATCCATATGTGTCTCACAAGAAGCAGCCTGCTCTTTTCTGTTTGGTACCAAAATCCCTCTCTTTTCCAGTATGATGGATGTGAGGTTGTTGCTTGTGATTTGTGTGGCTTTGGTACCATGATACTGCAAGATGCAGCAGCTTCTACAGCTGCCTGTTTGATCTTTAGCACTTTGCTTCAGCTTTCATCTGAACTTGCCTCACCAGTCCTGCCTTTCAGAACCCAAAGGAATACCAGGGAAGTGGTATAGAAAATGAAGGGAATGGATTGTAGCTTGCTAGGAAAGGTAAGGCAAGAGGGACAAGGGGTTACAGATGGATGCTGTGAAATGGATTACTGGGAATGAGAGGACTGGGAAATGTGAAGGTTTGAGGCAGTTTAGGGAATACTGCTCTTATCAGCTGCTAGAGCTTGACAGTGCCCAGCCCTAACCCTAAAGTTACACCAGTACTCTCTCATACCACACCTCAGCATAGAAAAAGGTGGAATGTAAATATTAAACAGTAGAATCATTAAAATTTCCTACCATTCTTTTTTATAACTAAAAATGGTTTTTTATTCCTTGCTGTTATAATGATCTTGGTCCAGTGCAAGAATTTCTTCATATGAGTAAAAATATTTATTCTTCTATAGTCTCTTGACTTTTAGAATGAGAGTTTTTTATCAGCTGATATTCTCCTTAGGCCCAGAGGAAATCAAGAGACAAGTCTTCAGTAGTATAACATACTTATAAAGATTAAAGATAAAGAAAGCCATTTTCAATTAATTCACTAGTTTTTCATGTCACCTAATACAACAGACATTATAGAATATTGGTGAGAAGAAAACAGGCAGTACTAACAGGTCCTCTGAATAAGACCTTGTGTAAGCAGAAGAGAAGCATCCTTTAACAGCTTAGAATTCATTATTTCATATTGATTTCAAAGATTTTTAATGCCTTCCTTGCCATGCATTCAATGTGGTGAGCACATAGGTAAAAGATCTTATCATTCTCCAAAACTAGTTTCTATTCTCATTAACATGAATGTCAAAATGTCTAATTGATTTAGCAATCATAGACAAAGCTTCATAATTTAACTTTCCAACTAGTCCTGGCATGTGGAAGATTTGTGAGAGATTTTTTTTTTCTGCTCCTCTTAATAGAGAATGAATCCATCATATCAAGGTGATGTCACAGTGCATTTTTTTTATGCACATATTTTTTTCCTGTGTTAAATTGAAAAGCATAATTAAGGCTTATGCTTCTTCTAACTTAGTCTGATTCAGTAGAGTGTTTTGGCGGGTACATAACTTTAGATGGTTGAATATTGTTATTTAAAGTCAAATGCAGTTCATATACCTTAAAAGGTATGGATGACCTGGGATTCTTATGTGATCTAACACGTGGAAAGGAGGTTATTCTTCAAGATTGCACCAAATGGTCAAAATGAAAACAAAACAGCAATATTTTATAAAATAAAATTTAAAAACAAACAAACAAACAACAACCACAAAAAAAAACAAACAAACCAGGCAAACACGTTATTTGTGTTATGCCAGTTTTCATTTCCTACTTTTGCTGCTGTAATCTGCTTCCTGAAAACATTGCACTGTCTGCATGAGGAAATGTAAGTACATACAGCGAGCAAAGTCCCACAACTGGAAATTCTTTGTGCATGAGGAAAGCCATCCTCTTCAGAAACCCAGCTGGATATTTTATTTATGAGTACTCCAAGGAAAACACATTTACTAGACTTTCTGGTTTTGCTTCCTTGGGAGGAGGTGCTCCAGAGCCCCCAAATACAGTGAAGTCTGTTTTTCAATACTTGAACTGCCAAGTGGGAGAAAATAAAGAGTATAAAACCTTCAAAAAAGCCATGATCCAGTTAAGATAAAAGAGAAAGTCATTAGCTGCTTACTAATGATGCAATCATCGTTTGCTGGGATAGAGGTTTCAGTCTGTGCAGTCCCCAGCATTCACAGGAACTGAAGCTGCTCAGCACCACAGAGAAGCCCTCAGGCCATTGCAGAGCACATTTGCCAAACATAGACATTATCTCAGCCTTTGCTAACCTAATTAAAGGCATTCTGTCACATAAAACAATGTGGAGCTGGAAAAACCTGAAACACCGAGCCCTGTTTTGAAAGAGTTGCACTCTTTACCAATGCTTGCTTAGCACACATGGCAGCTGCTTTATTCAAGGCTTTCCCATTTGTAGCATTTTAATATCTGCCTGCTCCAACTCACTTTCTTGTGGTGGCAGCGTGGGATGAAGCAACCCACACTGTGAGAGCTAAGGTGGACCAAACCAGTGCAGCCAACTCACTTCTCAGTGAAATCCAGTGTTGTGACATTAGGAGTTGGATACTCATTGAGGGAAACTTCAGGTCTTTCTTGCCTGTGTGTTCTAGTTTCTCTGAATACTTGTCCATTCTTACACCATTTTCACAACCAGCCTTTCAGACTACCTTTAGGGCTGACTTCAGTAAAAAAGACCTGTAATATTAATTCCAAGTCCTCTGTCTGCCTTTTGTATGAAAAATAGGAGTTGGAACCCTTCTCCGGCCATTTGGAAGGGAAATTGCAGTTTTCTTGTTAGCCTGAACAAACCCAAATACAAATCTCAGGAAAATGCCTTCAATGTTAGCATGCATGAAAAATTGGACTAAGAAGAAAGGAAAATAAAGGGTAATTTCATAAAGCTAGAAAGGAAATGGTTTTGTCTGTAGTATGGCAGAAGATATTCTTGTGGGAATAGGGATGACCTTGGAGCTGGTCCTGGCTAGAGAAACATGATTTTTGTTAAGAACTGATTTGGTAAACCATTCATAGATCATTTCATTCCTATACTGCTATAAATTTAGAAGTCCTCTCTAAGGCACAAACCTCTTTCATTAGTGTGCATGGAACTGAGGGTTCCAGTTCAGACTTGTCACTTGTGCTGCTACAGCCTTTTCTTTACGTCTGTTTGCGGATTGCCAAAGTTAACACTCAAGGTATATTTAGTCCTAACCTGAAGTGCTTCAATCAGGTATCTGATCTAGAAGCATAATCACCTTCTATTTATCCCATTGTCGGTGGTGAGAAATATGCACCCTCCCACAGAGTGGTGACAGAGGCCCTACCACAGCCATCTCAGTTTCACATCTCAAGTTCTCTGGGGCAGTGGGATGCATCTCCTCTAGGTTAAGATACCCAGCTTTAGGTATCTGATACTTAGATATCTGAACCTAATTCAGACAATGTAAGCTCCTTTCATAGTCCAAAAAGCAAGCATGGGTGTTGTCTGCTCCAGTTAGATGCTTATCTTGAAATGGATTACATTACATGGAAACATTTTTTTTATCCCATGAACCTTAATGGTGTCTTGGGTAATATTTTAGATTCAGATGTTTAAATTTTAGATGCCCAGTTCTGGGCAGATGATTCATCCCTGTGTTGAAAAGCTTCCATTAGCAGTTAGTCATACTCTGAATCCAGTGAGTGACTGTATCAACTTGAGTCATGCTTATGTAGTCTATTAGATGTTTTTCTCAGAATAGGAGGTCTTCCTCAATAGATGCTTTCTGACTTCAGACATTTAATACCCAAAGTCAAGCAGGTCCTTTCAAGGACTCCCACTGAAGAGTGTTTTACTGCTTTTCCTTGGGTGTTCTTTATTCAAGGTTAGGGTCTATGTAGACTTTGATATCTGCTCTTGATATTGATAGAAAAAGATGTAAAATCCCTTTCACCCCCGACTCCTGTAGCCCAATCTTCCCCCTATTTGCAGGCTCAGGAAAAGAGGTTGCTACTCACACCATTTTGAAGTATACAGAGAAAGACAGAATGAGCCTATGCATGGGAAATAAACTATTCTCCCTGAACTGGGGTAAGCAGAAAACCTGTGGCCCTGGAGTGGATGTCTGGAATATTTCAGATGAATAGAAGTATATTCACAGTGATGGAGGTGGGAGATCTTGGAATTAAGTGGTGGGACCAACTCCATACCTGGAGGCAGCCTTAAAGGCTCTGAATAACATCCATGAGCAGCATCACTGCAGAATGAGGCATAATGACTGATGTCCCCTCCTCCTCTTTCTGCCAGAATCCCTCCCTTTGCGAGAGACTTTCAGTTCCTAACGAATTGCAAAGATAGAAGGACCTGATTGTCAGAAATCTTATCTTTCATATATGTCTTTTTAATTTTTCTGTTTGATGCTGTGCTCAATACTTCCAGGGGCCACGCCTTTGAGTCCAAGCCAAATGAATGTATTGTTTAACTGGTTTCTCCTAGATAATATCCCAAATAAAAAGGTAAGAAGTAGCTCTATCAATTAAAAAATTTTTTTCTCTCTTTACTGGCAGATGGAAGGGGTTCCAAAACATGTTGAAAGTCTCACACAGGCAAAATTGTGAATGAAGAAGAAAAAGAGTGGGGGAGAAAAAGATGACAGATGGCAGTAGATTTTGATATCTACCCTTCTTTTCAGCACCTAATTAACGTACTCTGTAACATGCTAAGAGGTTCTGAAAACTCTTAATCTGGACAATGTGGATCAATGAGAAGGATACACAAGAAATAGCAGAGGATGGTTTGGAAAAATGTGGAACTTGTTTGATTTCCTGCATGAATTACAAGACTGAAGAAATATGAAATGACTAGCACAATATATATTTCAGCTACATACCTGAAATTAAAGTGCTTATTAAGTGTAAGATGACTCCTTTACCTCTTTTTCTTTTTCTTCCTCTAAGACACCAAATTTTTTCATAAGTCATATATTTTTGATGAATGAGAGCTATGTGATAATCAAGATTTTTTTTTGCTATGTGTTTTATCATTAATGAAAAAAATTGAGATGCTTGCTTGGCTAGTAATAAAGGAGTAGTAATAGATATAAGTGTGATAAAATAGGAATAGCAGACATGTTTGACAAAGATGTAGACTTAAGAAGACAATCTAAAGAAAAGCAAGAAGTGAAACATAAAACCAACAAAACAATAAAAGTTTCCATGACACTTTAATTATGCAGCTAACTTAAAAAAAAATATGGCATAGGTGAAGTAAATCAGTTTAAGTCAATATTCATTCAAGGATGGAAAAGAGATTGGAATTCTGCTATAGCCTCCTCAATGCTCCTTGTATGTGTGAAGACATATTTGTAGTGTGATGACTCTATCACAGGCAACTTTAGGTACTTAAAATAATTACCAGTTAACATAGTTGGCTTTCTAAAAAACAAATTATACTGTTAAAAGCAGATCCAACACATTTCTTGACATGATATTTGACAGATTGTCCCAACAATCTTTTGGAAAATGCAAGGAGTAGTGTTTTGTGTATAGTTCTAATAGGCAGATGGGCCATATAGATGCAGGTCACTTGGAAAAAAGAATCATTTGTGCTCAATGAGCATGGATTGTCTGTGTTTATATACTTGAAATACTAAACACAAAATACATCTGTAAACTAGGTTTTCAAGAGTAAGAGAAGAGACTGAAAAAATAAGGACAACTGACTGATATGAAGTAAAGAATAGAGATTGAATGAAAATGGAAACCTTAGAAAGGCTGCTGGAAAATAGAATGGGAAATCAGAGTAGGTAGTTACATATTAAAGGTCTTGGAAAATTAGGATAAAGTAATAATGGCTTATAACTCTATTAGACCTTGCAAAGAAATTAGCACAAATGATAAAGGGATCTTTACCCACAGTATTCAAAAGAAGGCCACAGTGGAATTGGCAATGCAGTATGAGTTAGACAAAAGCTAATGTTAACTTTAAAAGGGCACAGAATCATATGAATAATTTTAATCCTAGACAAGGATCTGGATCATGGGTCAGAAGGTAAGATGTCTGATAGAGATGTGCAAATCAAGACAGAAATTGCTGCTGTCTGGACAATGGCAAAATGTAAGAGCTATGCTGATAAAGATGTAATTCTGGGATGATCTTTGTCCCTCAGACTACGTGCTGAGGAGCTGCTCGTGTTTACATAGTTCAGAGCTACTTAATCCAGAGCAGACTGTGTGTATCCACATTTTGTAATTCTTCACCTAAACTGCTTCTGAGGCACATCTGGCAGCACTAAAATATATGGGTTTTTTGTCAAAAAGCATAAATAGTGTCAATGCTGTTCTATGATAGAACTTTTATAACATTCTGTTGAGAGGGTGTGATAGATTCACTGGACACTGGTATGAGATTATATAGAATATGTAGGAAAGGGATTTATGAAGATCAAAGGAGTCTCAGAATAATGGTAAATGACTGTGAGAAAAAATCTTTTTGAGGAACTTAAGCCTTACATGGCCCCCATTGTCTCTTATAACTCTCATCCTCTGAGCTATATTCAGAAATTCATCTGCCTCTCATCTGAAGAAAAAAAATATTATTTTCATCCGCACAGAAACTCCAGGAGTGATCCAACACATTTATGTTGATAATCAGAGAGAGAATTACTTGGCAAAATTAATGTATTCAGACGATTGTATGCATGCAGATTAAGGGCAATGGCAATATCCATGTCTGAATGCAAAAAGAAATTGGACAGATATAATAAATCACAAGCCTGATTGAAAATATTCTTAATGATTTTATCAAATTTTTAGAATGGAATTGTATCTGTTCCTTTAGAATAACAGTTATTAGATCTATTTAACTGTGCCAGAAAAACAGCCAGTAAAAATGGAAGATCTTGCAAGTAATATTAAGTAGGATAAATTGTTATTAGAAATGGCCAGCTTACCCACTGGTGATGATGTGTGATCTAGAGACATGAATAAACCATTAATGGGATGTGATCATTCACAAACAGTTATGTCCATGGTCTCCATCAGGCACAGAACTGCCAAAGAAATAGAGGAAAATGAAACAAAGCCTCTACTGAGATCTTGCACGCAGCACTGAGCCAGTTCTGCCTGATTGCTCAAGACAAGGACATCCACACTGGAAGATGTTGCAGTAGGGGATCAGCAAAGGGAAATTAAAAGAGCATGGGTTCTTTCAGCTTAAGAAAAAGAAGAGTTTAAACAATATGATCTTCATAAATACCCTGAAGTTATGAGCACCAAGTTGAAAGAAGGCGTATTTAAACTAAGTGTTTGGACAAGAACAAATTAGTTTAATCAGGGCCTGGCATGGAAACAAAAGGTTCCTTATTTTCTGAAGCTTGAGGCCTGTCTTAGTCACCTGATAACAAGAAACTCAACTGGATTCAACACCCTAAAAAATTAAATTTGTGATACATTTTCTTGACACAACAATATCTGGTTATGGAATTGAGAACACCATCATCCTTATCCATGTCTTTTAATCCTATTTACTTTTATTTTAATTTAGGAATAAAGAATATGGATTTTTTTAGTATATTTGGTGAGTCTGAAGCTGTTATGTAGGCATACGCAATATAAATTATTGGAGTATGGATTAATGTTACAAGGCAGATGATGTGATTAATGAGCCACATTTCCATTATCATTGACATCATATGCAGGTAGATTCATAGGGATATATATCACACAGACATACAGAACACATAGATGTTATTTCAATCAATTTGATTATCTAAAACATTTATGTTTTTTATGTTATTTATGTGTGGAAAAAAGATGTTAGAGGAATACGCCATGTTAAAGAAGAGGAGGATAAAAAATTGTGATGGTAAAATTCATCATTTTAAAAAAGTATATAACTTTTTTTTGCTGATTTGCTGTTCATTAGCACTTTTTTATAAGTAATTTGGAAGATTTCAAAAGAAGAATTTAGGAATCCAAATCTATCCTTCAAAACCCAAATCATGTCTTTGGCAATTCATTTTGTCTTTCCTTTTCCAATTCATGTTACATAACAATATTACCCTTAACTTCTTTATATGTGCAAATAGAAGAGCCATTCATTTTTATTACTTCTCCTTTTTATTTTGCTGAAAAAGAATTGGCTTAAAATTACATCAGTCTTCGCTCAAAAACATTTCTTCATCCAGTTTCTAGAATATGTAGGATTAAACCTTGTAACTCTGACTTCACATTCCTAGAAGAAATAGCCCATATCAATAGTTTAGTCCAGTTACGACCAAAGTGAATGTGAGCCTTGTGATTTATCTCAAAGGAAGTAGAAATACAGATGAAAAGTAAGGAGTGCTTCTTTGTCACTGCTGTTGTTCACTAACAATATTCTTGGCTTCTTAATATCTCACAATCTCTTTGAAAACATATTGAACCATCATTCACACAAAGAACTGTATCCTTTTTGCAAAGGGAAGGAGCAGCAAGAAACATGGAAGATTTTAAAATTAGATTTAAAGTGTGTGATTAAGTTTTAGGCCAGAAATGTGAAAGAAATTCCAGGCTAAAAGGGTTAATAATATATCTGTAGAAAATTTTTGCTAGAAAAAACATCATCTGGATAAAACTTTGGGGGGTGGATGGAGAACCACTGAAAGAAAGCTTAAATAACACAGAGTAATTTTTAGGAGTTTTGATCTCCTGAGATGAAATTTCCAGATGGCCTAAGAACAATAGAATCTCAAACCCTGAAAAGGTCCTCAACACCTTGCAGAAATAAGTTTGAAAAAATCTTTGGGTTTTATACAGTGAGACGATAATTTAGAAAAAACTGTAGTATAAAATATTTTCTTATTAGAAAGGCACAAAATCTTCAAAAGGAAAGGCAAAACTTTCACTTGTCTCACTGATTTGTCTTAAATCACGTTTTGGTGCACACTGCATTATGTCAGCTTGAAGTATTAATACACAGTGTCATCCCTCAGGTATGTGAACATCCCTAAAAGCCTTTTTCGTGTTTTAGAAATTATATTTCTTCCCTACAACTACTTTTTTAACTCTAGAAAGCTGCTAGGAGTGAGAGAAGCTGTCGTGCATGACCTCTGGAAACGCCACAGGGGAGCGAGGCAGATTCCTCAAATGCTTTAGATGGAATCAAGTGGTGATACATGGGCTATAAATTTCCAGTTTCAGCATCAGTCTGTCAGAAATGGCTGAGTCAACAAAGTAAAACATTTGAGGACATTATGCTGCTTTCAAAAAATCTCCCAGCAAAGGATGGGCAATGTTCTGCCATAGCCATGCTCTGTTCTCTGCTGGCTCAGCCCAGCCAGGCGGGCTGAGCCCTCTGGGGACTCTCAGCCCAATATTGACAATATTTCTGGCATAGGCTCCCCAAGCTCACAATACACAAAATCTTACAGGTAAATTGGCAATGAATTCCAAACCCAAACAAACAAAAACTGAAATTTTGAAAAAATGTTGAAAAACCGGGCCTTTCAGTAGGGTTGTTTTTTTCCTCAACTCTGTATTTTAATATTTCTTTCATTTTTATTCTTTTAACTTTTCTTTATTTTGACCACCTTTACAGTTTAAAGGATCACCAAAATATAAACATCCTTTCTATGGAAAGATTATGTTAAAAATATATATTGTCAGTAATGCACAGGTGATAACCAATTTACATGCAGCCCATTGTCACCTGATCTACATGCAATATTTATTTTAATCTGTCTAAATTTTTTGTTATGTGAAATACGGCACTTGAAAATGGCTACTGCTCTAGCTCATGCAAATTTTAGCTTGTGCAGTTCTTCCTCATTATTATTTTAGTGATCATCAATATTTCATGGAAAAAAATAAGTGTTTGTATTGGCTAATGAGGGTGGATGCCATGCTCCTCTCTACATAAAAATCAACACTTATAAGTTGTCCATTATCAATAATTTCTTGTTTTAAACTTTATGTCTAATACTACAAATGCACTTAACAGATGGTCACTTCTAGTGTCCTGGATGATTGTGTGTTTTTACAAACAGTAAAAAGATACTTCATATTTACTAACTGAAAATCATCTCTGCAGTCAGTGGTGATGACTTTATTGTACTTTTTTTTTCTTAAAGAGGGAATTCATCAGCATGAACGTTTTATATTTGCTTCCTATGGCATACATTGCTGAGCTGAAACTCTGAGATATTGCAATTAATAAAAAAAAATTATAATTTGGAGAGCTTATAATACAATCATAACAAGATTAAGTAAAATAAATCAAATCCAATTTGTGCTTGGTGGTTTTGGGAATAACATTTCTGTCAAGTTGTTGAGCAGTAATCATTAAAACATGGGAATAATCCACCTCCTAATTAAACAACAATAAACAATTGTCAATGACACATAATTGTTAAAAGTCAACAAAGGAAGCATTAGTGTAAACAAAGATTAGACATAGTTCTTGAAAATGAGAATGGAAATGTTATTTAATGCCTGACAGAACAGACTAGACGCAAAAAATATTTGCAATAGTGGAGCAGCAAAAACCTCAATCAATATCATTTAGATAGTAGAGAAGCTGAGTAGTCTGTTGATAATATAAGCAAGATGTTGTGTGTTTTGTCTCCCATCTTCACTTATCCCTGGAAATGTTGTTACACTCCTTGTTAGGTAACTTGTTTGCCTGTGATTTTTCATACTTTCTAGTCTTAGGAGCAGTCATATTCTCAAAGAACATTTTAGGCCAAATCCTTCTGTTCTATCAGCAGCTGTTTCAGAAGTCACACACTGGTTAGTTAGGAACTGAGATTAGTTCACCAGACCTTGAATCTCTCAATTCAATTCCCAGATAAGTTCCAAAGCTGTAAGCAAGTCTGAGGACACATACACATCCAGTAAAATCACATTCACACACACACAGAAATGCAGATATGGATGTGTTAGGAACTTTGGATCTGCAGAACTGTCCAGGTGCCTGACATGTACATCTTTAATAGTTAGGAATCTAAAAAGTCTTGTTTCAATGCAATGTGGAGATAACTCAAATTCCACAGATGCCTGTGAGCATAGGCACAGAGATGAGTTGCAGGAGGGGAGGGTGAGATAAGAAATTTCAGAACCCTTTGGTACTCTGCCATAATTGCTTGTGCTTGTAGCATCACTGTGAGTTTGTTTGCCATGTGCTTTGCTGGAAGATGACAGTCAGACAGCCTTCACAGGAGACCTGAGGGAAGTCCGAATTTATCACATGGAGATTTGTCCCTGTGCCTGTACCCATCTAAGCCTGAACCTCTCCTCAGGTTTTCATTCATATGAAGGAGATTTTATGTGACCCTGCAGATTCTGAGGTCACTTAGTAGAGTGAAAGCTGCACAAAATTCACACACAGCACATTTTCTCAGCTCTCACCTGTGCAGGCTGGAGTTTTGTTTCGCTAAATCCACAATCTGCACTGCAAAGAGTTTTCACATGCTGAAAAGGATGCTCATGTAAATAAAAGCAAAATTGAGCCTTGAATTGCTTTATACTTTGTAGGTCAATGTTAGTTACATGGTGAACTAGGCACTAGATATGCCAGAAAAAAAAAAATCCTTGTTTTTGGAAAGTTTTCTACTAACACACATCTCAGTCATTTCCATAGTTGGGTTTCCTTCAGATCTCTGGATTGTGAACAGGAGGGAACCATTGCTAAGGAATTAGGAAAAAAGCAGGTCATGAAAATATACACCATGTGTAAATCTTACAGTGTCCTGTAAAATCTTTAATATTTCAAGAGGCCACTTTTATTATTGTTGTAACTTTATTGACTTAGCCATGCTTTAGTAGTAGTGAGTCTGACTCAGCAACTCTTTTATTTTAAACGACACCCATGGAGAAAAATCAAGCCAAGCCTGAGACAAAGGCTGAGATCAGTTCCTCAGAATTTATATACACACTACTATTACATTCAGCTGCAGTTCTAGTCTGCAATATTTATAAAAATATTTATTAAAACAGCCAGGAAATAAAAGACATACAAGAAATTAAAAAACACTCTAAACGTGACTTTAGGATGTTTTAGTAACTTCACAATTATGAATGAATCATGGATTCTGTCTGGTTCTTCCATTATTGAAGTGTTATTAATAGTCTTCCTGATTTCCCCAAAAGGTAAACACAATAATTTGCAACACTGCAGTCCACTTCAGATCCCAGGCAATCTGTCCAAAGAAAAGGTGGTGCAGTGGAAGCTGTTTTATGTCTTTGTTATTAAAGCTTTGTGTTTTGGTTAGCATACCAGTACTTTCAAGGACACCACTGGGGACTCCATAACAGTGTCATTACCATGTTAGCTGAGGTCAGCTAATCCTGTTTATAAGCACCATACATATTATATGTATCACTCTGCAGAATTCCAAGTGGGAACATAAACATTCATTTGCTATATGGTAGCCCCTATTACTGAGTTTAAGTAGTATTTTATGTTTATTTTATTAGGGGGCAATTATGGATTTATATTTATATTTATATTTATATTTATGTCCTTGATCAAGAAAAACCTGTAGGAAAACCAAAATTATGGTATTCATGATACAATAACTCCAGTAGTAATATTTTAATTAAAGAAATTGAATTGTGTTTTAAATGGAAAATGTTGAATAACCAGCAATTTAAAAGCTGTAATCTGAATTGACTGCTGATATGTATTTTATTAAAATTAAGAGCCTTGCTGACCTATTGGAAAGCAGAGATTTTTAAACTGCTGCAGAAAAATTGTTTTTCAGTGGGGAAGGAATCTAAAGGTCAAGAATTCAAAGGATGCAACTTCTATGTTTGTGATGGGGGTGCTCCTCCTGCATCAAACCAGCAAACACACTCACAGGTTGTATCCTGTATAATCTTTAATTTATAAGGTCTTGATTGGGATCACCTTTGAGGAATAGCTTTACACTCTAGTTCAGCAGAGTTACTGTAATATTGCCAGCACGTGTAGATGTGGCAGACCCTGGCCTAATGCTGTTTTCAAATTCTGCACTTTCCCTTAGAAATAAAAGTAATTTTCCTCCTTCCCCTTCACATTCTTCCCTTCACATGTGATGCCTTGGAGCTCTTCCAAGGATAGTTATATGCCTCTTTAGACATTTGGTGAAGGTTTTTGTTTTATTAAAGAATATAAAGATTTTTGATTTTTTTTTATTTGGTCATTAGTTTCAATTAAGGAGATGTGAACCTGTTATCCAGAGATTAATTCAAGTGTATCATTGAAAGGGCAGCAGATGTGATAATATGCAATAAGGTTAGAGACTTCATGGATATAATTCACTGGTATAATGATTACTGTAATCCACTAATGAATTAGTCTCAGTAATTTCTAAGAAGGTAAAATTTCAGGGGTGGTTATTTTCACTTTTCCTTCCAGTGAGTGGAAGCTTCTTTTAGAGGTGGGTGGAACCATCCTGGTGTTCTGAAAGCCACTGAAAAACCCCTCAGTGAGCCCTAGAGGAGAAGAATCCCTGATCTAATTAATGCTGCTTTGAGAGGGGGGATAGGATAATGTGACATACAGAGGGCCCTTCCAAAACGAATTATTCTGTGATTCCATGTTTTTTGTGTAGGCAGATAACAGAATTTTTTTAAGAAAAGCAGTGCATGAAATTTGCTGCCTGATCCAAATCCCATTGAGATTGGTGTGTAATTGTAATTGAGTTTGTGTGTCCCACTGTGGTACCTCCTTCCCCTCTCTTACCAACAAAAATGAAATTAAGTTCATTGAATTTGATATACACAGCAGGACTTGAACTGGCCCAGTTCACGTTAACCTGCTAACCAGAAAATGTTTGAGAGCATAAGGTAAGTGTGTGAAACCAGCAGTGCATCATTTATTCTGATGCAGCTTGGCCATATTCTCTGCATTAAGGTATGCAGACTTACCTGGTTGGTGGTTTGGAGCCTGAGGTTCTTTATACCATGTCTCCTTTGGAGAAATCTGCATACTTTTTGGGAAGCTGGTCCCTGGGGATTTCACCCATTAGGCCACAATCACCTGTGTGCTGAGAAAAAATAGCTTTATTTTATGTTATTTTATTTTATTTTATTTTATTTATTTAATTTAATTTAATTTAATTTAATTTAATTTTGTTTTTTAAATTTATTTTTTTATTTTGCACGCTGAATGTAGTGTTGACTAAAGCCAGAACCACATAAAGGCTTCCAGACTTGATCACATGCAATATTGAGGAGCTCATATACTGTCATATTCATTTGAGTTTGGACACAAAATGGGGTGCATAAAAAGCTTAAGTGACATTTGGCTATGTAAACCACAAAAGAAATATTTTTCATGACATTGTAGATTATAGACACATATAAAAATATGTGTGTCTATATTAGATTCAAATCCAAGTTCTGGATGACAGAATAAACATTTTTATAGCTTAACTTTCTAATTATAATTCCAATATATCCTTCCCCTTATAATAGCATTGGAATTCAATTCAATAGTGCAGACATAGGTATCTAATGACTCCTGAGCTAATGTACAATTTATAAGACTCAGGGCTAGCAAATGTGACAAAGCATCTCCAGAATAAACAAATTATTTTGAAGTGACAACTGGAAACTAGAGAGGATATCTGGGATATCTAAAATGTCATGAAATATCTTGTGTGGCAAACAGAGTCAAGTCCCTTTGAACAGCTCCTCTGTGTCTCTCTGGTTCAGTCTAGACATTACACATCCTAATGGATTCACATCTAATCTTATTATCTAGCAGTTATCCTATGCTTCAAAATTCTTGTTAAAAGGGCATTATGAAAGGATTAAGTTAGGGGCTATAACCTTTATGAAAGGGTTATTTTTTATGTGGAAGGACGTGGTTCTGGTTAACCTGAAGGGAAGCAATGGAGCTTCAAATAGCTTTAGAATTTGGGACTGATAGAGTTGAAAACTCACATTGAATCTCACACTCACCTCTTCCCCTACCATAATTTCATGTGGGGAAAAAAATCAATTTAACTTTATTTTTATAGATAAAATTGTAATTTTTCTTTTTTCTTTTTCACCTTTCTCTGACACAGCCTCTGAAGTCAATAAGTATGTTCCAATTGTTTGCTGCTGCAAGCATTATTATAATTGACAATTTAGTTAGCTGCCCTGACATTCTGGTGAAGATATTTGGGCCCTAAAATATTAATACAGTGTATATTAAAGAACCTAAGAAATAACTGACACATTGAAAAAAACCATTAATCCATGGGGATTAATCATCACCTGGGATGCTCCTAGTGTGGATACATGTAATAGGTATTTTATATGGCATTCAATATTTTCATCAATGAACTGGAAATAAGCATCAAATTACCATTGGCAGAATATGTCAACAACATAAATGTCAACCATGTAAGGACAAAATGGATGTCATATGCAACCCAAATTGCTTGTTTAGCCTAACCCTTTGAAATTAAATGTGATTTAATGCTTAATTGCTTAGCCAAATCCAGACTGTTGTGTCCAATAGGAGGAATGAAATGTGGTACCTTGTGACATGGAGCCACTCATGCTACCTGTCTGAATTCTAAAACTGCAATTTAGCAACATGTTAAAGACTCACATTAACCATTTTGTTGAAGAGAAAAATACAGATACATGACATAATATTCAATTTTGAAACCGAGAAAAAAATCCTATGAATATACAAAACCAGTGTGAGTTAGTACAATGCAACTATTAGCACCACAGTTTGGCTGTGCCGGGATACTAGACGTAATATTGTTGTTTACAAAAATCTATTATGAGATATCAAATGATAGTACATGGCCAGGACCTTTATCAGCTTATAAGAAAGAATACTGTACTATGAAAATCTGACATTGGCTCTCTGGTTGTTAGAAGTCATCCTACTGATCCATAAGTATTTCTCCCTGTAACACTTGATACTTTTCTTGGAGATCTTCAATCAAATCACTGAGATCATGTGAACCCAATTAACCCATAAGGTCTACGAGAATAAAAGCACGAAGCAGAAAAGTTGCAGGAACTGCTGTTAAAATGAATTAAACGTGTTTGGGAACACAGACATTTAGATAGTAGAAACCACCTTGTCAGCTGCTTCCAAATGTGTCAGAAAGATCACAGAGATCAGTCTGCAGAGATAAATTGTGTTGCAAAAAAAAATTTGCATACAGTGAGAACAACCATGTGCAAATAAAGTTTTCGTTGCCAAGAAATGTGTTCATGGAAATGAGAAGAAAGTAGATAAAAAAAATATTACACCATGAGTAAACCTTTCCATTAAGCTCCTCCTTCATGTAGTACCAAAATTCACATTGTCACAATTAGAAATCCCCTCTGACTTTCTCTTTAAAATGATTCAGTGGCTTCACATGAGATATTTTTCCTTTGCTTAAGGAGCACTACACTTATATTTCACAACTTCATTTATATTTCACTTACCAAAAACAGCCAGGCACACACTTTTTTTGCTTTTTTAGTGTATATGAGCTAAAATTAGAAATCTGCTGATGTATAGATGAAGGACCCATAACAGATCATGTCGCCTTATTGTGTCTATGAGTGTGTGCCACAAGATTACATAACAAAACCAGGGCTTTGCATTGCCATAAGAAGGGTGTGTTACAGGCTGGTAAACCACAGACCTTTGCTGCCAGATGAGGGGAGACTTCAATCAGGTTCTGCTGGGGTCTGTCCCAAAGCCTACTCAAAGTAATATCCTTCTTAACAGTGCATTTGTGACACTGGATGCTTATTCCAGCCTGAGAGTGGTTGTGAACACTCCAGGGCCTACCCCAGAATTCAAAATACTCCTCAAAAACTGGTAGTCTGGAAATTAAATAAAAGTAAATGCTAGTCCTACCTAGAGATTTAACATCAGGGAATGTAGTAATCAATTTCTGTCCCACACCAGCTCACCACAGTCCACTGTGGGCATTTGCTACAGGTACGAAGCAGACGACATAAATTTAGCAATCTGGCACAAGACATGAGTCTTCCCTCTCTCTAAGCAAAGATTCAAGACGAATTTAGAATGGAAAAAGCAGAAGTACTGGTTTTAAAATTTCAAGGACTTTAAGGTTAGTATTGCTGAGCAATCAACTTAGAAATCAATTTTTCAAATAGAGACTGGGAAAGATATAGGAAGCACCAGTACTGCAGATAAAAATGTGTAGTATAGTACATTTCCAACAAACATGAGTCCATGTAAAGTGATGTTAATGTAAAAAGTGCAAATTTCATTTGGGCTGTGTTAATAAAAGTCTTATATATCAGAAAAGGAAGTAAATATTCAGCCTCTTTTAGGAACCTAGGCTGTTTTCTGATTTCTGAGGACTCCAGTCTGTGAAACTATATGTTCCTCCTCAAACTTCCTGAATTTCTTTCAGTGTTTCATGGTCTGAAAGTATGTGGCTGCTGAGCAGATGACAGTGCTACTGATTTAGAAGCCTTATGGTTCTGCCAGTAGTCATTTACTATTTTCAGTTCTGGTTCAGACATGTGGAACATGCAAAGGAAAGAAAAGACCAATAGAAAAACAAGTGTCATTCACCTTTGAATATTATATTTTGAAAACCATGGCAAGGGCTGATTTTCATATTGTAGTCTCTTCCCTTTAATTTCCACATTTCCCCTCTCCCTCCATCTCTCCATAGGTTACTTGCTGTAATTTTTATAAACCCCTACAGCTGCTTTCAAGCAGGCACTTTTTATTCCCCTCTCTATTGCAGCAAAACTGTTGTAATCAAGATTTTAGAGTCATGAAAGCCGAACAGGGGAGTTCTAAACCTTAAACACCAGATGTGAAAGGCCAGTACTGCAATCTTTATAACCTTTCAAAACAGGCAGAAAAAGTTAATGAGTTACTCCACAAACACTGTTCACGATGTTTTGCTCCAGTCTCTTAACTATCAAAATCTCATGTTATTCATTTTCCCATGTCTGAACCTTTTTACTGGAGTGCACTTGCTTTGGAAAGATTTCAGCCTCTAGCACTCTGTGTTCTCTTGTATTGAAAAAAAATTATATATTTGTCTTTTTTACCCCCGAGGTTTTGGAGTTGTTTTTTTTTTTTTTTAATTTTATTTGGCACTTTATAATTTATTACATTCCTTGCTTGCATGTACATGTACCTTGGCATTATGCTGCTTTAATGTGAAGACTGGGAACTCATGACAGAACAGGTTTACAAGGACTGGCAAGCATGCATTTGCACAGAATATCTCAACAGATATCTGGCACTTACTATATATGGAAAAATGGCTAAAAACAACTTTGAGGAAAGAATCTGAAGAACTACTTTCATTAGCTTCCAAAACAGATGTTCACATGTACATATATAGAAAGTGGGACAGCAGACAAACACATTGATTTGACTGTAGTGCTCTTTTGAACCTGGCATGTAGTAAAAGTAAAAATGTCACCTAACAAGAGATCCATCTGCCCTGGTTCAGGCATCCAACACGGAAACTAAGTTACAAAGTGACTAAGACAGTTACTACACACTCTTTTAGTAGTCAATGGAGAGAAATACCGTCTCCAGACAGCAATTCATCTCTTCCTGAGATAGGTGTCTAGAACAGATCAGATAAACTGCCCTCTAGGGAAGCCTATGACTCTTTACTGACTGCTAGGGGAATGGGAATAGCTTGAACTTGGATATCCAACTTCTAGACTTCTGAAATGTGATGAATTTCATTCTGATATGGCCAAAGAACTGACAAAAAATTGTTGGCCTGATAAAAAGAAAAAAAATCTGTCCAGTTAAATCCCATATATTTTATACCCAAGAATATGAGTGAATGAAAATTCAAGAATATTAAAATTATTGTAATCTGTTATCTGAATTAATTTTCCATGATGATACCATCAGCTTTTCTCCTTTGTAATACATCTTTACAGGAAAACAGAAATTTACAACTTAGGTAATGTTTCCACATGAGAATATAAAAGTCTGGAAAAGAAGTATCACAACAGTCTTTAATGCTTATAATAATTGCTATTAGGTATAATTAAGATATCT
Source organism: Drymodes brunneopygia (assembly GCA_013400955.1). NCBI lineage: Eukaryota > Metazoa > Chordata > Aves > Passeriformes > Petroicidae > Drymodes > Drymodes brunneopygia. Next base: position 174,866 of record VZTZ01050520.1, on the reverse strand, counting down.
AATTAAAGAGTAATGCTTTTATATATCTATATACACCTATTTCAAAGACATCCAAGAGAGGTAGGAATCAAATAATGATTTTTTATTTGGTTTAGGTACATAAGTGCTTCAGGCTGCCTTGAAAATCCTTCCTTATTAGTATACACAGTCATATGATCATACATCTTCAAATCCACCTGATGCAGAACAGTCTCACTGTGTCTAAATGTTGACTTCAAGGCTGCCATTCATGTGAGAAGTAATCACAGGATCAAGACCAAATAATATTGTTTTCAGGAAATGTTCTCTTCTTAGCCTGCATTTTCCTCCAGGAATCTGTTGAATTGCCTTGTACGGTGAAAAAAAGAGAAGCTCTTGACAAAGACTAGGAAAAAAAATGATCGGAAATAATAACTGCTCGAAATATTAATTACGGATAAAAGTTTTTTTAAGAGCTATGATTTCCAATTAAAACAAATTTTTGGAATGCTGAAATTTCCTCCATTTTGAATAGTCAGAAATTTGAGCAATTGTGCATCAGAGACATCTGGCAGTGGACCATTTCTTTAAACATTTTTGTGTGAGTTTTGGTGAAACTGGGTAGACTCATGAACTGAAAGAGGCAGCTTGGCATCACCCAGTTTTCTCTGTACATCCCTTTTGCTGACTGGTTTAGCTGACCAACCTTCTTTCCTGTGCCTCACTTCTCTCCTCCACCTCCTGCTTTTATTTTCTCGAGCTTGGTCACTGACCTAACACATGGAATACTTTTTGTGTGTGTTTGGAGAATGCCTAACAGAAAGACATCTGGATGGCTACTGGGACATTGAGCAGGCCCAGAAAGACAATTGTGGGTCAAATTAGGAGCAAGAAATGGAGGACCTAGGCAATAGACATATCCTGTAGATGTGGAGGATGGAGGGGAGAGGCAGAAAGATCAAAAATTGTGTCTGGGAACTGCTGTGGATGGTGGAGAGAAAAGACAACAGTGAAGACATGTACTGAAAGGTGAATAGTTGGACAAAGGTAGTTCCTTTGTGCTTTACCTCCAAATATCAATCCAGTTATATTGCTGGAAAATGCTGTCCTCTTTACTTGCAAGCAAGTTCAGCTTTCATTCTCTCCCCTACATGGGCAGCAGGACCTTTCTTAACACCTGCTTCATGAATGGGGAACAATCCATATCTACCACAGAGGACTGAATCGCTCAGCAGCCAGTCACGAAGTGGTATTTCTCAGTCAGACTTCTTTTGGCAAAGTTACTTATTTATACCATGGATTAGCACTTCTCAGTTATCTCGTTCATGTTTACAATTTCCAATTAGTTCAGTCATTCCCCTAGGGATTAATCAAATAATTTCTCTGCAGAATAGCAAACACCAGCCTTCTAGAACAGTGCTTTCTTCCTCAGGTTGAATTTGAGCCCTCCAAAACTGTGAAAAGAGTATTAAGCTTAGTGGAAAGACTCATCATAATTTTCAAGGTGTTAGAAAATCAGGTATTTCTATGGAATTTAAACCAGTACACACAATATGTGGGTTATTTTGGCAATGGGATAAAATGAGAGGGTATTAACTCAAATAGGAAGTCCATTATGGCTAAATCATAAAGTTTGTCTGCTAATTAAATCAAATCTGCTTTGGAGGCTGTTTGTTAGACACCATGAAACTTACTGAATGTCTCCTAATGGTTAATGAGGTGAATAAATGAGAAATGTAACTGATGAAGAAAGGTAAAATTGGTGGATTTTACTGTAGGACTTGATCGCACCGAGCCAGAAAGCTCCATCTATTGCGTTTTCATTTTTTATTCCCTATCCCTAAAGGATGTGTTTTTCACTATTGATCTCCATTTCTACCTTTTTGTGACTGTTTCTTAAGGTTTCAGTTCTTTGCACTGAATATTTTTTACCTCTCTCTTTAGTGAAAAGTAAAGAGATTTTGTACTTACAGTTTGTAAAATGTTTCTCTTTAGAAATTTTCTGTACTGCTTGCCTTTCTTCTCTAGGATGATCATACTGTTGAAGATCAGAGGGCAAATATTTTAATAGCAGATACAGAAGTAGGCAAATGTTAGCTTTTCTAGCCACTTAAGCATGTCTGGGTAAAGCTGCAGATTCTTATATTCGTTATGCACAAATAATGAATCCAGAGGTATTTGTGTTGTACATTTTAGAGCATGAAAGAATCAGTAATTTAAGAGAGATCTTCTGCTGTTGCATCTGGAGATTGAGGAGAACATGTAACTCTCCATAGGGTCTCTGAGTGGAGACTGCACAGTACAATAACTGTGGAGGTAGACTGATGCATGCATATGGATAGAAGAATGATCTTCTGGGCATATCTGACAGTTAGAAAATTTCTCTAAAATCTCCCCAGACTGTCAGGGAAAGGTTAGGGAGATACAAGTCTTTGCATATTGCTTATTAGAAGCGATTGGCTGTATATGGAACTGTAAACTCCCTTCCACAATTTCTCAAGGCACAAATGAGCTCTTACAATTCCTCTCACATAGGGGTATTGCCACATAGCCAAAGAAATTGGGTAAGCTGGTTTATAACCCTTACAACCAGGTATCTGTTTCTCAGAGTTTGGTGTGCCTCTTGCTGTTGGATATTCGTTTGATGTATTTACTCTGTCGTAGTTTGGCAATGGGTAATTCCCATAATCAGATGTCATATTTCTCCTGCAGGGCATGGAAGGATTCTGTCTCATGTGCAGCATTACATTTAACTGAAAAGAGTTCTGTGTATGTGTAGAGAACAGTACTCACAAGTTTGGTCATGAGTTGTTCTTCTGGCTGCCCTGCTGAACTGAACAAGATTTCTTTAGCAGAATAAATTCATAAGCATTCTTTGTATTTTCTGCTTTTTAACAGGACTAAGTCCAGGTGGGTTTCTCGTAGACTAAAAGGCATTAAAAGTGTATCTGATCATTATGTGCTATTTGAATATAGAAAAGAAACAGCATGCATAATTTATTAAATCAGTTGCAGAAGCAACCAGAAGAGTTAGCAAATTCTGCAGAATAGTGGTGGCCACAAATTTGTATTCTTTCTCTTCCTAAGCACAGCTTCTGTAAGAATGATATGGGAGATCCAACATAAAATTAGTAAGCCCTTCTAATATTCATTACATCAAATTGTATGTCTTGCCTGTGAACATCTTTTAGAAGTGACATTCCTGACTGAATTTTTTTTCAGAAATCAGAGGATCAGCATGCCAGTAGAAGCTCAGCTGGGAGATGTCTTCTCCAAGAGCAGCATCTTACCTCTGGAATACTCGTGTTCCAGTGCAAGGTTGGCTGGATGAGTGCTCAGAGGCGCGGGCAGGCACTGATCCCTCAGCTGTGGTGCTCGGGGTGCTGCAGCTCCAGGTCTGGCTGGGCTGGGCTGGGTGCCAGCACTGAACTGCAGTGATCCCAGGAGAGGTGCTGCTCTTCTCCCTCTCTCCTTTCTCCCCAGCATTCGTGGCAATGGAGGAGTCCCCAGCCTAATCTGGGGACAGAGAAAATCCAAGGAGATCCCCTCATTTCTTCTTCTTCTTCTTCTTCTGTTACGTCTTTCTCCACATTTCTGACTCCTTTACTGAATTCTCAGCTATGTGGGATGCCTCCTCCTCTTTTGCATTTTGGGAGCAGTGTGAGTCTATATATGCTTAACTAGTACTTTGGATTTTGTGGAACAGAAGAGGAGAGAGGAAGTGGTGGTGTGTAACAGTTTATTTTCAGTAAAACCTGGGTATTGCTTCACACTTATTGTTTTCAGAGAGTCTTTGATATTTGGAGCAGGGAACTCCCTCAGGCAAGATATTCATTTTGTGGCTTTTTATTTGGGCTGTGAAATTCTGCTCAGCTTTCACTGGTATCAAAAACCTGAAGAAGGCCACATGAATTTTCATTAGACTGTCTTAGGCTGCCTTCTGAAAGGACTTCCTACTTTCTTCAACTGCAATTTTCCTTACCTTAGATTTTCTGCTAAGACCTAGTGTTTTAGAGAGGTAAAGTAAGTTTTAGGGCTTTCTAATCAAAATCCACCTCAGCTAAGGGTGGGATTTAATTTTTTTTGACTCTAGCTTGACTTACTGCATACATTTGGGATGGACTCAGATAAATTTACCATGTATCTTCCCACAAGATGATTTTTACTCCTTGGAAGATCAGCTGTTTAGGATGGTGTTGGAAAACAGGATTGGGAAGCAACAACTCTGGATTTTCCTCATCTTTGTCTCACCTGTGTGTTGGGGAACATTTGATTGAGGGCTCTGCTGTGAGGTGAGCAGCTCCTGGAGAGTCTGAAGATTGTTTTGAATTAAGTGAATGATTCTCTAATATTTCAAAAGAAATAAACACCCTTGGATGACATTTGATCATTTTAAACACTTCATAAACAGGCAGAGTTGGCTCAGGGGTGAAGTGAAAGCATGTTAACTGTGCACTGCTGAATGGGCAAACTCTGTGCCCTGACATTCCTGATGCATTAGTTGCTGACACGAAGTGTTTTACCACATGATAACTGCTTGACTTGCAAATGAAGACGCTGCTTTGAAAAGCAGAGAGCTCTGTTTCCAGCCCGTGGTGGGGTCCCATGTTTCAGTACATTCTGAGGTGCCTTTAGGCAGTCCCTGTTGTTTACAGACAAAGAGTGCTGCAATTTTACTGACTTTCATGTGAGTTTCTCAGAAGTTCAGCACAAATTCTGTCAGAGTACAGCTCAGAGTTTTGAACAATACCAAACTAATATTTTTCACTTGTTAGAAAAACTCTGGATTTTGCTTGCCTTCAGAGGGACTCTGACAATATCCCACTCTGCAGGTTTATTTGATGTCAGCTATGACAACAAAGATTCACAGTTTTCCAGTAAAGTAGAGTTTTGTTTGTCCTTTTTATCACCTGGTAAGCACTGGATGAGTTTCAACGCAATAACAAACCATAAAAACCAGAACGGAGAGAAGAATAAACTTTTATTGTTTTAGCAACAAACTGTTCCTCTTTACCTTTCCAACAAGACACAAAAGCCTGCCTTTTGTTTCAGCACTGGAAAGCCTTTAACCTTGTTTGCAAACACTAGCAATTCATCTTCCACTTTATGTTTATCTGAGCAAGAATATGAACATTGTTAACACTAAACAAGGAAAAAAAACCCTTTTTATACAGCTGAGTGAATATTGAATGGGAATAATGCTCCTGAGTTTCGGGTAGAGTGCTATTATTTTTATTATTATGCTCACATCATGATCAAAATTGCATAGCTGAGTGAGGGAAGTGGTACTGTAACATCATTTCTAATTGAAAAAAATGTCTAAATGGCATCTTGCGAGGCAAAGATAACTAAAGAATCCATTAGTTCTTGTTTCACAGCTATTAAATAGTTGTTTATTACACATCATCCCCAGATGGGGAAACCAAGTTTTAGCCCACTTCCCTGGTTTCTTGACTGTAAAGAGGTGGGCACCATGTGACTCTGAAAAGCAATCATCAGTGTCATGAATAAAGTCAATCAGTAACTGAGTGACAAAACTCTCAGTTGAATTCAGAGCTTTTCACTTCCAGATATATGTCAATTTTCTTTCCTCTAAACATTTTTCAGAGCCACATATTTTCACCCAGATGGTCCAGATCCCTTATTCTCCTGCCGTATTGCTTTCATTGCAGCTATGCTTGAGCTTGTATTCCCAAGATAAATCACTGCATGTTATTGAGCTTGCATCTTTGCTATAAAAGCATATTCTAAACAAACATGGACTGGGGGAGGATTCATGCACGTTCTCAGTGTGGGAAGGAAAAGGTGTTTTAACATTTCTTAATGTTGTATGAAATCTGTATAGCCTGTCTGTGACAGTGAATGGCACGGTGAAGTTTAATTGTTAGAACTTTGAAGGACCATTACACAAGGGTAGGAGGCTATTCTGGTTTTCCAAGAAGAAGCTGTAAAACCCTGACTGCTCTTGCTGTACAGGATTTTGTTTATATCACAAACAATTTTTAAAAAAACTTCATTAATTTTTAACTTTTCATTTTGCTTTTCACCAGCTTTCTGTCTTAGAAGTACAGACTCATAAGACATGAGAAAAAAATGTTACAATCATAGATTAAATCTGATCTAGCACCTCTTGAAGAGTCATCTCCACTCAAGTCACCTGCCTAACTTTTCCCTATCACTCTCCACAATCAATATGGACAAAGGTAGATACTTTTAGAAGGTGAAAAATTCTACCAGACCTCATTATTTGTCTTCAAATTGCCCTCAGGAAGTGTTGATTCCTCCCTCTTAATTTTATGGTGTACTTAGAAAAACAACTTTGACAAAATGCTTCAGATTAATTAATCCCCTGTTAAGAATCTCCTTTGTCTTCAGTGGGAAATACTTGGCTCTGTGACTTGCTTAGAATTCTAAAATGTAACATGATACTTATATTTTTCCCTGGTATATTTAAGTGATTAATCCTGGTGTATGCAAGAAAATTGAAGTATTTGAGATTATGCGTTCTTTCATGGACTACTCCAAAAGGAAAAATATGCAGAGAATCTGCTCAACATGGTGAAAGAGCAATTTATTTTTATTTGAAATCTCTATTTTTCTATACCTATCCTCCTTTGCATATGTATTTTTATGTTATATGTGAAGACTGTGTGTTGCATAATATTTATTATTTCTAATGTAATGGCATCTAACATCAAATTAGGAACAAGTTCTTATTACAAATAGCATTTCAAAACTAAATATGCCACAGGCAGTTCCCACTCTGGAAAAAGCTTTCTCTCTTGGATGTAGGTTTTTATTTCTTTTCCTATTTACATAGAAAATTTACATTCTTTTTCTATTTACTTGTTTCTTTTTTTTTAATCATACAGTAACTGCATTAATGATGAGTACTTCTGTGGCCAGTTCAGTTAGAAGAAAAATTGAATTCAACTTTATTTTATTCATGGATTTAAAAAACTAACCATTTTTTTGATAATTAATAACATCATATTGAATGACTTGAGTAATTAAGAGTGGGGGAAGTCTTTCCTTAGAATGCCTTGTTTTCAAATTATTAAAATTTGGTTTTCCTATTCCTAAAGCATCTAGTTTTGTTGCAAAAGTGATTGTTGTGTTTAAGCATCTGTTAATTCATCAACTCGTATATGATTTTCTGCTCTGAATATGAGACAAAACAATACTAAACAAATGACATAATTAAAAATACATATGGAAGTAATTCTTGCTGTAATGCTTTCCCTTACACTCCCACCAGAAGTTAGAGGCAAATTAGTTTAAGCATTAATTCTGAACATCTACTTAGGCAATCCACATAATTTGTTGCATTTGCTTACTTTCCATGCCCACAATAACATACACATACAGCTCCTTATAGAACTTGTGTAATTGTAAAAAGGAAAACACATGAACTATTTTGGTTCAGGACATCTAGATCAAAAACTTATCATCTGATTAAAGAACAAGGACTGCTTAAACCCATGAAAGAATGTTTGTTATTGTTTTAGGACACGTGTTTAGCAGCAATCATATGATAAGAAAATGACCTGGAAAAACTTTCTCTTTCGGCCACCCCTGAATCAGCTGTTCCTGCTTTGGTATATGTAGGAAAAAGCAATCAGGCAAGTTGTAATAGGCTAATCCTGCTTCATCTCCTGATTTCTCTAATTGTGGTAACTGCTTCTGCTTCTGCAGTTTCAGAAGGAGAGCTTTCAAATACTTTCTGTTGCCTGAAGTTTACAGAACTCTATTTGGGGAAAGATTTTAAAAATAGTTTAGGAAAAAAGTGTCAAATTAAAGAGTATTATTTCCTTCCAGTAATTTTAATTAATAATTAAGATACCTAGCAAGACATTTCCTGCAGAACAGGTATCTAAAAGCACTCAACTTGAAAGTGTCTAGTTTTGCTTCATCATTTTGGAAGAAAGGAGGAGCATGCTGATTTACACAAGTGAACCAAACAAAATCGAGGTAGAACCAAGATAAGCTGAGATGTGAATTAAGTTCAAGGAGGTCACAAAAAATATTGCTGAAAATAGAGAATTCTCTTCTTTTAGACTCTTTCCAGACAGAGAAGTTGATGAAGAGGGACATATATCAATGATATGCAATGTTGCCCTTGCTTGCAGTGAAACAGAATGTTATCTGAAGGACTCGGTGTAAAAGATGTAAAAGGTGTTCAAAATGGCACCTTTTGGTAGTGCAAAAAAAATGGTAGTGCAGAGATTGATTAAATGCATATTTCTCACCAATCTCTGCAATTGCCTTCAGAAATGGATGGCCACGTTGGATGCCAGTGTAAGGAAAGGCAAACACGGCAATTATTCTCCAAGCTGTAACATGGTATTCACTGTTGGAAATGCTGCATAGCATTCAGTGGTGAAGATGTGCAAAACTAAGCTGGAAATGTTCACAAGAAACCTTGTGAAAAAGTTGAAGTTTTTCCTGCATAGACCAGACAATTGGCCCAAACAGCCTTCTGAAACTCTTTCCAGCCTAAATAATCTTATGATTATATGACACTCTCAAAAGGTGGGGTTTTTTCACTTGAAATTGGTATTCAAATCGGGGCAAGACAGTGTCTTGAGCCAAACACTATAACACAACACTACTAGACATTTCATAAAATAATGTTACAAAATAATGTGAGCACTGAGTAAATCCAGCATGATAAAAAGCCTGAAGCATTTTCCACAAGAACTTTTGCACATATGCATAATTCCAATTAACAAGAATCACTTTTCCAGCTAAATTGAGACAATTCATATGTCAGTAAGATCTACACATATTTGGTGTATGCATCCTATGATAAATATCAGTTCAATTTTTCAATTTAGAAAGTTTATTCTTCAGCTGAAGTTTTCAACACTGACACACAGATAAATTGAAGTTCATATAAGGCACAGTATGAATAAAATTCTTTGTTAAACACACGCTTAATAGCCAAGATTTCAGTCCATGTATCCTCTGAAACAGGATTCTTGCACATTTGGGTAATTTGTAGCAAAAAGCCAAAGACTGAAACTGTTCAAAAGGCTTTCCTATAATATCCAGCAAGACGAAATAAAATGAGGACAGCATTCTCTATTGCCATGGAAACACGAATGTCCACTGCAAATTATGAGATGTTTAAAGTTATTTTCTATGCCAGTTCGAACAATTTTTCTAAAATATAATGTTATTTTCACAGAGAGGCAACACCCCTGCTGTTCTGAAGTTTAGAACTTTGTGAAAACAGATACATAAATGTTGCCTGGACCATCAGCCAAAGACTTTCTAAATTGGAACTTTTTAACATTTTCTTCTTTTGAGTAATAGGAAATGACTAAGCTCAGAGAGCTGAAAATCCCCTTATTGTTGGAAACTGCTCTATTGTTTTAGGCTGAAGACTCACAAGGAAAACAAAAAGGGAATACACAGGACTGGGTCACAAAAGAATTCCCCAGCCTGTGCAGGGCTTCACATGCCGGCAGCAGGGTCTTTTCCTAACTTTACTGGCAGCAGTTCAGCCAAGGGCTGGGCTTACAGATCATCCCTTTCTGAAGCAAGCAGGTCTGTATCACAACTGTTGTGAGGCCCTGGAGCCCTCAAACAGACACTGAGGTGTGTCTGCCTGCCAGGTGGAGGGAGCCTTTGCCGTCATTCCTAACAAGTGTTTGCAGGATCTCCTTTTCACTGCCCCCAGACAGCACCATGGGCAATCCTCTGGGATGACTCATCTGAAAAGGAAGATTTGCATTCTTTGAGGTTTCTGTGAAAACCCAGATGCTTGAAAGCAGCTGAATAGTGATAGATATACAATCAGCATCCTCGGGAGCACCAGCCCTTGGGTGAAGCCCAGAGAATGATGCCCTTGCAGAGCTGTCATTAAGTAGATGTTGCACAGCTCGGCTGTGCCTCAGCACACTCTTGTTTGAAGGGCCTGCTCTGCAGGAGGGAATGCAAGAAACATCACGTCTCCCGAAATTCACTGATAACACAGAGGAAAAACAACATTCCTTCCCTTCCCAGGGTTTCTAATGGCTACAAACAGTACCAGGAGAAAGACCAGACTCAGGTCCCTTATACAAACTGAGGAAGAAAGAGGTGTAAAATTCCTAAAATATAAAACCTGCAGCATCTGGGAGTTAGGCTGGAGTGGAGAGGGTGACAAGTCAAGGATCTTAATTTATTCTTCTCTTCCACCTTTGCCATGTGAGGCCCAGCAACAACAGTGTTTAATGCAAAACTTGCAAAGTTTGGTTTTGATCCCAAACTTCACATGGAGAAAACTCATCAATAATTTTACTAAAGTCAACTGCTCATCTAGCATCGATCCAAACATTCCCACCAATTGTTTCTGACTGGCACAAAGGTTTTCCGAGCTTTAGATAAATTACTTCCAATCTTTTTATGCATATGAAAAGTAGATAAATCATTAATGCAGATTGTTGTCTTTTATGGCAGCATGCACCTTCCTTTGTTGCATACCTCACAGGACCATGGATTCTGCCCAGGCAGTCCAGCACAGGTCTTTGCTGATATTGCAAACATCACAGTTGTTCCATCTAGAAACCTTTATTCAGTAAATGATTTATAAGTGCGACAGATTAAACAGGGAAAAAAAGCAGCAACATTGACATAGTGCTCATGTGATGCAAGGCACAGCACCAGATTTCCATGGAGCAGTTCTATGTTTTCATGGTAAACAGCTTTTGAGACTCGGCAAACATTGTTTTGGGTTGCCTCAGGGAGTCAACTCATCTGCACTTGCTCTGACAATGTCAGATGATTGTTCAGGCTTTTAAACATCACATGAATGAACGTCAGAGCTGCCTGAAGGCTCTCAAGCAGTGTGGGCTAAACTGAATTTTGCCACCTTGGAAGTGAGGGGCTAAAGCATTGCTTGGCTTCCTGGCCAAGAGTGGACAGTCAGGGGGAAATTGATGTAGGAGTGGAGAATGGGGATAGTAAACCTTAAAAATTGTGCTCAGTTACTGCTGCTTTATCCTCCCTCGTATCTTACTGGAAACCTTCCTTTCTTTTTCACTGGCAGCAGGGGGTGACCTGGGTTTCCAACTCACTGCTGCGGGCAATGACACCAGCAGGGCCATGGACTTTTTCCCTCTCCTTTTGTCTGCTCTTTCTCCAAACTGCCTCATAACTTGCTGCCTCTGGCTTTTCTGTCACAGCATTCTCCTTCCTTGGTTGCACACCTCACAGGGCCACAGATTCTGCCCAGGAAGTGCAGCACAGGTCAGGTTGTTATAGCAATTAGCACCATTATCTTTTTCAGTAAGTGATTTATATGGCATATTAGACAGGAAAAACAGGTGGCCTGCTTTGCATACACCTCAATCTGGTTGTGATGAATGTTAAGGAATAACATTTAATAGCAATAAATAATGCAGCTCTTCTGATCCCATACCGAAATTGTACCCAGAGAGGTCTGCCAGTGCCTGCCTAGAACAACCATGGCTATTGCTTTCTAAAGATACCATCTCTGCCCTAACTTTTGGGAATTTATGATGACAAAGCCTTTTTACCCAGATTTCAAACAGAATTGTTTTTCTATGCCAAGCCTAGTTTTTGTCCTAAGAGCTGAATTTGCTTTAGATGTATTTTATGACTCAGCACCTTGCCCTAGTAAGTCCCTGTCATCACTGGTGACAGAGACAGAACAGAAACGTGTCATGCAGCTACATTGTTAGGACTGAAGTGAACCCAGAAGGAGCTTTTAATCTTTAGGCCAGAGGCTAAAAAGGTAGCATGATAAATTCACAAGCATCTGGACTGTGCAGTGACTTTCAGACTTGATGGCAACCTGAGGCTGCAGTGAATAACTGATGAAAACCTCAAAATGTGTGTGTGGGGAGAAGTGTGAAAGAGACCAGCTACAGGCACATATTTGAGAGAGGAAAAATGCTGTCTGTTAACAACAATTCATGTGAGAGTACTATGGTATTTTATATATCTGAGTCTCCACACGGACGCAGTGGGGGGAGTCAGGTACAGCACAGGGGAGGCCAAACTGCAGAGAGATCAGATCCAGGCTGAGGCTGTGCCTCTCCACTGCATGAAAGTAAAAGGGATCATATGTGCCTGCTGAAATCACTGACTCATTTGGGTGCCATCGTATGCCTGTAATTAATTCAACATGCCTAGTGCCTGGAATAGCGGTGTAGGCGTTCAGACAACATGTTCCTCTGAGAAAATATACAGTGAGACAGAGCCTTGCACAGCCCTGCTTACCACAGCTTGTACTTACTAAATTATGGACCTCCAAGAAATTGGGGCTCAATGGGAGGGCTGTATCTCCAGAACAGAATTTAAGTGCACGTAAACAGACACCTAGAAAATATCTGAGAGATTGAGCTTGAAACCAGTCCAAGACCAGGCTTCTTCCCCTCTGTCTGACTGTGGCTGTGTGAGATGGCTGTGGAGCAATATGGGATAGGGAGGACAGTCCATCCAGACCTCCTAGGAGCACATGCAGAGTAAGACTGCAAAGGTCATCTCAAAGCTACTTCTAAATACGGCTAAACCCAGGCAGAGCATCCAAGACAAAAACTGGACTCAAGGCTACCTGTTTACAGGCTCTACAGAAGCAGCCTCTGTACTCCTTGGGAGCAATGCAGACCTGGCTGTGTCTGGGTGCCACATGCAAAGAGACACACACTCCCACTGCTGCTTGCTCAGGGAAGTGTATGGTTCATTCACAATCACTGTCTCATTCTCAATGAACTTCTCTGTGCTGAAACATGTTAGCACTTACAAAAAACAAGAAAGCTGTGGACTACTGACCCATATCTGCATAAAGCTTCAAATTAATCTTCCTCTCCTGCTCTTTTCCATCCCTAGTGATGACTGAAAATAAGAGAGAGAACAGTGATTAGATTATTTTACTAATCTTTATCCTATTTATTAAATCATGACATTTCATCCCCCATTGAATTGCATAACTACACTATTGAGAAGTGTAATATGATCCGTTTTTATTTCAAAATGTTGAATAAAAGGCATGTCTATGACACATTTCAGCGGAAATTAGACAATGATATTTTTGTACTCAGAAATGAGATGTGTTTTTATCTTGCTGTGCTTAATATTCATGCTAATTCACAACACACTTTTTTATTGTTTTCAGGGAAGCATATTCTTTAGGTATAAATTTGATCTACTGCCTGCTAACTCAGGATTACATGAGCATGGCTTTTGGCCCACTTCTCTTTGTATTCTCTTGTGTGCTGCCATGCAGTGCAAGACAATAAGAGTATAGAGATCTTCTTGAATATTTTTCCTGTCAGTTTTTTTAAACCTACAGAAAATCCTGGTTTGATATGGGCAGATGACACAGGGTTATTATTCCATTCTCTTCTATCAGAGGTGGATCTGAAGCTCTTTTTTACTCAAAGTACCTCCAGCTTGCTTTATACTTCATTTCATAAAGTTTTATTATACTGGACTTTTAATCACTCAAAATCTAATAAAAAAAGACATTCCCATGGCTGAAATAGAGCATCTTGTAATTCCCCTCCCCCTGATCATATTAGGTATGTTCAAAACTACCCAAAGCTTTTTCTAGCTCGGTTAAGGGATTTGTGTATACATCTAAATCATAAAACTCTCCCATCACATCGAGGTTTTTTCAACCTGTAAATCCTGTGAACTTTCCTTTAACCACCAACAGACAGATGAAGTATTTCCATTAGGATTTTAGGATATTCTGTACATAAGAGGTTCAATATGTGCAAGCTTACTTGAAAAAGCAGTGTTATTTACTGTTAATCGCCTGGCCTGATAGTTGCCTGCTGGGTAAGGCTTCCTTCTTAAAAGAAAGAAAAAAAAGAAAATTTAATCTCTCTAGTTGATGCTTAGCTATCTTCTTCTCCAGGAGCTGAATCAACCACCCTAGCCACAGCTAAGGAGACAATTACTCACTCCAGTTCTCTTTTCTGGGTTGCTGCTGTTTGTGTTTTCTCTCCCTGGATTAGGATTTTAGCAGGATCTCAGAAGGTGAGTGCTGTCTGAGCACAAAGATATTACACTTACAGAGTTATCCACTTTGCATAGTAGATGTTTTAGTAAATATAATGAGCCGGTGAGACAATGAAATAATATATGTTATGTGTTGGTGGACAAGTGCTGTTTTTATATACTGGTGACTTCTCAACAGAATACCACAAAAAAGAAGCACTCTTTTATTTTCAATTTTCCTATGTGCTAGTGCCTGTCCATTAATCTAACTAAAGAATGGCAGGTACAAGTATCCCAAGAGATGTCTGTGAATGTCATGACAGAAATTTTCTCCCCTGCTGAAGAGATTATGAAGTTCAATGATTAAATCTGCAATGCATCTCTGCTGCACGCCAGTGACGTGTGCAGTACGAGATTCATCTCCAGGCAGCAGCTCTTCTCTGGAGATCACCACCACCATTCATAAGGGATAAAACCTGTAGAGCAGAAGGCTTTGATATAGTGCCTCTCTAGTAGAATCTCTTTGGTGCAACTTTTGGGTTGTTGTGCTACAAAAACAAGGCTTGGACCTGGGTTATAAAGGAAAACTGCGTACTCAGTACCTCACCTCAGTTTAGGCAATGAATAGCATAGTTCATCTTGTTTTTCACAGTTACAGTAAAATATCCATTTTCTACTGGGATAGCAAGTAGAAACAAACGGAAACTATTTCAATTTTCCAGTGCTAATTCAGCAGATCTGTGTTTAAACCCACAGATATGCACGGACTTGTTCATTAAGCCAATCCTTTATCAGCATTAACTCTGAAGTGTCAGAAACAGGTAACATCAGTGTACGTGGCCAAAGTCCATAAGAGTGGAAAAATGTTATATTTAATATACCTATATATTAAAAAAAAATTCAACATATGAATGATTAGAAAAAAAATAAAATAGCATGGTATATGCTCATTACAAAGTCAATATCATTAAACACTTCAAAAATTCTGTAGATTCCAGAGTTAGAACAACATCAGGATCAAATCTGGTTTCTTTGCTCAGAAAGAATGAAATAAAATGGAGAAACAAAGTGGAGAATCAGTGGTCTAAGAATCAAAGACAAAGTTCTCCAAACTGTTTCTTAACCCTTTCTCGTTATCCAAGTGGCAGCTGGCAAGTAACAGATGCTTTGTTGATGGTAAGATCCTTGATTTTCATTCTATGCACAGTTCCTTATAACAAATTATTATCACCTGAGATTTGCAGGAATGGAGGCTGCTCTACCAGTAACCTGGTTTCTATTGTCATCCTTTCTCTTCAGCTTTTAATTTTCAGTATTGCTCAGGTATGATACACTTCCAGTTAACACGGAAAAAAGAAGGAAAAGCTATTCCTTTTTTCTCTTTTTTTT